>AJFK01000808.1:0-21567 GCA_000467715.1 Hysterium pulicare CBS 123377
GTGGTGGGGGCGGGAGGGGGAGTATCAGATGGAGGATTTTTTGGTGGGGTATAGAGAGGGGCCTGTTGTTAGATTTAGGGAGAGGGAGATGGGGGGTGTTTGAGTAGGATGCGTGAGATGGGAGGGAGAGGAATTTCGTGGGTTGGTTGGGAGGCGAGAATATGGGGTTTGGAGAAGAGTGGTTCGTTTGGTACATGAGTTATTCGCTTCCTTTTGCATCTCATCATAGCCTTCATAGCTTTTTCTAAGTCTTCGGTTTTATGCTTAGCACGGATCCTATGAATCCTCAGGGCTGACAGATCTATCACGTGGCTGACTTTGAAACTTGCTACGTGCGCTTGCTTGAATCCTTCTGTATTCCTGCACCTATAATACATCCTTGCTATTCAACATCGTATTCATCCTTTGTTGTTGTATTGATCGGAGTTTCTTAGACCTGCGTTTGGAATTACGAACAAAGGGCGGCCTAGGGAGTGTTGCACCACAAGTAAATGTTCATCTTCACGGTGGGTGAGTCGTATGTAATATGTCGCTTTTCGTCCCAGTCTTTGTCTCCGAGACCTGCTTCTATGATTTCAGTTAGACACATCTACTCATTTGTTTCCTGTAGCGGGAATATCTTCGCAGGTGAGAAGTAAATAAGCAAGCAATCCACAATTCCACCACTCCTGCCTCTTCTTCGGGGGACTTTTAAGCAAATTACATAGCGCTCGTAAAGCGAAACTGCTCAGTCGTAGTTTGCTGACACCAAGCCTCATCCATCGCTTACTTGGCGATATGGCATTCTTGCTAACGACCGGCTGAGTTTCTTCACGAGATACGATTCGTTTGGTCTGCGCCTTTGTTTCTCGTGTCATATGAAGGAAGCCTGAAGGCTTTGTCACGCTTCTTATATGATCGGAGATATAGGAAAGGCCTTGAACCGCTCCTGCGAGGTATAAAATAGAGGTGACGTCTCATGGGCTTTTAAAATATAACCGTGGTCTGCGCTCGCTGTTCTAATCATGGCTCGATCATCATCGCCTTCGGTTTTTCGAACTTTCTTTTCTATATTAGCTTTTCTCTTTTCGTTTTCTTTCGTAAATGTTGTCCCGGCGGATATAATCTCTCGTCAAACACCACCCAAGCTTCGAAATGGCGCGTGGCTGATAACGTACTCGCCTTCCGGTGCCTCGGCGCCTGTATATGATGGCTATATGCGCGTCGAGTCTAACTCATCTGTGCTCCTCATCAGCGGAGACCTTTACACACGAACGACGCAGCCGAGTCCAGCGTCGGGAATACCGATCCTGCCGCGAGGGTCGTACTACTCCTACATCCGCGGTACTAAAGTCACTGCAGGTTCCAGCCCCACCTCTTTCTCCGTAGGGCTAGAGTTATGGCGATTTCTTGGGCGCGGACCGGTGAATAACTATACGATTTGGGATGATAACGCTCTCGATGGCGGATATACCGTCGATATGACCTCTACAACTGCACCATCAGAGTTTCCCTCGCCAGCCGATTATTTCGCTGGCGATGTCAAGTTCACCAATGGATCGGTAGCGGGTCATCTAACAATGGGATGGGTGAATGAATTTTTCCGAAAATTCACATTGGAGATCGATACCGTTCCGAACGTCGAGCGGCCCCTGCAAGATGAATCCACAACCCACACCTGGCAAACCATCTACAACGACGTGGGCTTCGACGTGAGTGTCGATCTCTCCGATACCGATGTCCAGGAACCGAGCGATAATGCGCCTGGGTGGTGGACAGCAGCTCAGGTGCATCAAGCCATGCTGAAGTATCGAAAGCCGGTTGACTTTGATAAGGAATGGAGGATCCATTTGATGGTTGTGAGACGGCTTAACGATACAGAGCGTGCGCTCATGTACGATGATCGCATGCCGCCACGCGGAGGCGATCTCAATGGGATACCACGCGAGGGCGCGGTCATAGCCGCAGACTGGCCCATCGGATCTCTGAACAACGGGTCCAGCGATGGCGATGACTGGGGTTCTTTAACGGGGAAACGATTCGGTTCTGCCCCTGGCGCCTTCCTCCGCGCCGCGGCCCACGAAATCGGACATGCGCTTTCGCTGGCTCATCCGTTCTTTAGCGGTGCTGAGGACTTCGATGCGGGAATCATGACTGATACGCCGAGTATAGTGGAGGCGGGGAATATGGGGTGGACGGCGGCGAAGTTTCCGGATAACATTAAGTGGGTGTTCAAGGAGGAGGATAGAGGGTGGTTGAAGCATTTGAGTGATTTGCATGTCAGGCCCGGGGATATCCCGTATGGGGCTTTTACGCAGTATAACGTGCCGCCGAATCCAGTGAATATGAAGTAGTAGACAAAGTGGAGATGGAAAAGGATTTCGGAACAGGGAATTGGTTACGTAGTTTCGGGGACGATAGCAGAGAATGTAGATTCAATAATGCCTTTTACGTCGGAATTAACTCATTCTCTCGTTATGCTAGTAGAGATGGAACGTAAAAAACGAGATGCGAATCTACTTCTTGAAGCAACGTGGTGTATCTGGAGGAAGGATCTAACGGAACTATGCGCATGCCTTCAGATCTATCAATACGGGGTCAATCATTACAGAGGCTAGGAGGAAGATCGAATCTTTGAAGCGACGTGTGATGCTTTGAGTGACAGAGGTGATCGAATAGGAAAGCCTAATTGGGTTGTGAAGTTGAATTTGTGCCTAGCCCACACCTGTTCCCCAAGCACCTTTCTACCCAGCAGCAGATCGTCGCACAAGAAGTAACAACGCCCCCCACGTATAGGAAGAAGCTTGGGGTGTTTGTGTGCCTTTGTCAGCTACCAGTTTCCCGGAAAAGGTGACGTGAAACAGGTACTCCCGCCCCGAAGGAGTGGATAGTCACGATATCACCATCCATGCCGGGTCCCTTATCTTGGGGATTTTTTGTGTCTCCAAATCGTCAGGTACTGGTAGTTAGGCATTGCAAACAACAGCCGGATGTGCGCTCTCCTTGATCACAACCTCGAAGATGCTCTTCGGTAACGTTGAGAGGAGAGTCTCGCAAAAGAGGCCAAGGGAGGCTCATCAAAGTTCGAGAGATGGATGCAAGGGTGAAAGCAGGGTGCGGAGCGAGAGATTGCGCGTTTCGTCATATTGCAGCTGGTAATCTCATGGTCAAGCGATGTGCCAAGCCAAGATTATCTTAGATCTCTCACATATCTGCTCTCTACGAACACATTATAAATACAGACAAACGATGGAAGGCAAATATGGATGATAGTGAATTGTGTAGCAGTTATGTATAGACAGGCACGAAGACCCCGAGAATCCCAAGCGCTGCGGGCAAGCGGTTTGTGTCAGGAGCCCCAATCGTGGGGGGATTGTTTGGCGGGGAGGCTACGGGGCGTTGATTCGCTGCCGATATGACGCAGAAGGCGCGTGCCCGGCCAGCTTGGCCATTTCCAGCGCGGCCAAACCTTGAAACGCATATCGCGAACCCTCACTCCCTCTCCTATCCACCACACTCTTTCTCCCGCCATCCACCACCTACAGAGGCTGCATCCTAATAACTGCACTTCCCTCCTCGACCTCTCCCACCTGTGCAGCATATCTCTTCCTCACCACCTCGGACCCTATCTCGTCTAGATCTAGAATGGACGCTACGCCCTGTGCATTGGACACGCTCTAATTCCTCGCCGAAAGAAGCCCTTCCGATTTCTACCACCCTTCACGATCCTGTTCTGCAGTACACACTTGCTTTCTACACCTGCAACCTGTTTATCGTCTCAACATGTCTACCCCAAGTCCCACCGCTTCCTCCACGGCCGGCACTGCGGGTGCTGCCCAGGGAAGACAGAATCAGTCCTTGAAGACTTTTGCCGCTTCTCTGTCGACTGCTGCTGTAATCTTCGGCATTCAGATGGGCGTCTTCTTGCTTCTCAGTGGCAACTGGAAACTCAAAAAGTCTTCCCGGACTGGAGAACAGCCCGAAACTGCCAAACAGAGCCTGTTCCACCGCATCTAGTACATTGCTTCCTTGCCTTCTTATCTTAAACTTTGGCTGACTCTGCCAGTTTCTATAAAACTGCCTTTGTACCGAAACGCCAGCGGGTTGATGAGCCCATTTCTGCGATTGAATCCTTCAAGAATGTCTTCACCATCAAGGACACCGAGCTGATTCGAATCGCTGGTGTCGACGGTTACCTCTTCCTCCAATACCTCCAATTGCTACTCAAGATATTCATACCCATGTCGTTCGTCATCTTGCCTATACTTCTGCCGGTCAATCGGGTTGGCGATGTTCCAGGCGTATCGGGCATGGATTCTTTCGGCTGGCCAAACGTTGGCATTCCAGACAAGGCGAATCGACTGTGGGCACATTTGGTTCTAGCCCTCTGCGTCATTGCTTGGGCTTGCTACTGTTTCTATCTCGCCTTCAGGAAGTTCGTCCGTCTGCGACAGACGATACTCACCATGCCCGAACATCGCATCCGTGCCTCTGCGACGACTATTCTTGTGCAGAGCATTCCTCAAAAATGGCTTACCGTTCCTGCCCTGGATGCTCTCTATGATGTGTTTCCCGGGGGCATCAAGGAAATTTGGATTAATCGCGATTTTGACGATCTTCAAGAAAAAGTCGCCAAGAGGACAAGGATAGCGAGATGGCTTGAAAGCGCCGAGACTAATCTCATCATCGAGTGCACAAAAAAGCACAAGGAGCTGGAGGCTAAGAAGGCGAAGGAAGCGGGCATCAACAAAACCAAGAAGGAGCGGAAGCAAGAGGAAAAGGCCCAGAATGAGAATCTTGACCAGACTCCAGGTGACCCAGGCATGACTTCTGGAAACCCCCATCAAATTGAGCATACTCTGCAGCAAGTACTGAACGAGGATTCTGTAGGGTCGTCTTCGTCTTCGTCGCGTTCGTCATCTCCCGATTCCCATCGCAAACGCCGTATCCTTCCGATTCCAATAGTCGGTGAAGGAATACAGGCAGTCGGTGATGGTATTCGTGATGTTGGACACGGCGTTGGGAGGATGGGCTCGAAGATGGTTGGCGGATTCAAAGGTGCGTTTGGAAAGCGTGATGAAGACCGAACGGCCCCTCATCAGATGGACGGCTCTGTCGATGATGATGTACGGACTTCTTCTGCTAGAGATTCCGACTTCGAGCCCCGAGGACCCAGCACAGACACCTATGCGCCCCTAAAATCTTCCCAGGGTGGAAAAGAACCAAGCTCACCTCAATCAACACTCAAAGTGGAATCACCGACCTCAGATGCTACGAAAAAGGATCCCTTGGGTGTTTTGAAGAGCTCACCAATCAACCCTTTACGCCATAGGAACGAATTTGCTAGTCCACAACCATTCCAAGCCGAAGGAGACGAATTCCCTCTAGAGACCGATAAAGAAGAGGTCAAATATGATTATTCGTCGGTCTTCTATCAAGAATCCGCCGAGGACGATGAGAATGCGGTCTGGAAAAAGTATCTAAAGCCGTCAGATCGTGAGACATTGCGTCTCCCATGGTTCAACAAATCCTGGTGGCCCAAAATTCCATTGATTGGAAAGAAAGTCGATAAGATCTATTACTGTCGCAAGGAACTGGCTCGTCTCAATTACGAGATCACACAGGATCAAGCGCATCCCGAACAGTTTCCTTTGATGAATTCGGCGTTCATCCAATTCAACCATCAAGTTGCAGCACATATGGCATGCCAATCTCTCAGCCATCACATTCCCAGGCAGATGGTGCCGCGAACCGTAGAAGTCAATCCGAATTACGTCCTCTGGGATAATCTATCCATCAAATGGTGGGAACGGTACCTGCGCACAGGATCTGTGGTGGCAATCACTATAGGTCTCGTAATTTTCTGGGGAATTCCCGTATCCTTCACCGCGTTGTTGTCACAGGTATCCTCACTGACAAAACTCTTCCATTGGTTGAAATGGATAGAAAAGTTACCTACATGGCTTCTTAGTTTCATCCAGGGCGTCTTACCTCCAGCATTCTTAGCTATCTTATTCGTCCTTCTCCCCATTACATTGAGATTCCTTGCTGGCTTTTCAGGAGTATCTACCGGAGGCGAACGAGAACTCCGAGTGCAGAACTTCTACTTCGCTTTCGTCTTCATTCAGCTTTTCCTTGTCGTATCGATTGCTGCCGGTATAACCAAAACTATCAATACGCTCATTAAAAATCCGGTCTCCATCCCAACTACTCTGGCTCAGAATCTCCCTAGTTCATCAAACTACTTCTTCTCTTACATGATTCTTCAAGCATTCAGTATCAGTTCTGGGACACTCCTACAGGTCGGCTCGATCGTTATGTTGTTGCTCAGTCGGTTCTTGGATACAACGCCGCGGGAAAAGGTTTCCCGAGTACTGAACAAATCCGGCATCAAGTGGGGGACCATGATCCCCGTGTACACCAATTTTGGTGCAATCGGTAAACAAGCACGCTTTACGAATCTTGATTAGCGTTTACTAATGTTTGTGAAGGGCTTATCTACTCCGTCATATCCCCACTCATCATGCTATTCATGATACTGACCTTCAGTTTATTCTGGTTCACATACCGTTACCAGATGATCTACGTCTCGTTTCCTCAAACTGAGACGAACGGTCTCATCTTCCCCAAGGCAATCAACCACCTCTTCACTGGATTATACTTCATGGAGCTTTGTCTTATTGGCCTGTTCTTCCTTATGAAAAACACAAAAGGTGACCAAGCTTGCATACCGCAAGCTATCATCATGATTGCTGCATTGGCTGGTACCGTAGGCTTCCAAATCATAGTCAACAATGCCTTCGGGCCACTCTTCAAATATCTTCCCATCACATTTGAAGACGAAGCCGTTCGTCGAGATGAAGAGTTTCAGAGAACCCAAGCTAGCCGATGGGCGAAGGAAGAGGAAGATGCAGAACATTCATCCCTCAACAGCATGCTAGAAGCTCAGGAGAAGGCCGAGGAGCGCGAGAGTCGCATGCTAGAAGAGGAAGATCTCAAACGCAGATCAAGAAGCCACCGCAACACGACCGATTCCATCGAGATGAAGAACATGGACAACCGCAAGAGTTCTAGTGCACTGCCGAGCATGCTCACCGATTCCCCCGATCACTCCCGCGGCAACACCTGGGCTGATCGCTCGCGCTCAAGATCTCACTCGCACCACCATCACAAGCACGACAAGGAGAAGCATAAACGCCACAAAGACGTCACGGCGCCCTTGAAAGCCGTCACATCCAAAATCCGCACCGGCATCGACGCAACAACCCGTCCTATCCACGACCTCGAAGCCCAAATGAACACGAACCCGGACGCCTACCTCTTCACGGACACGGAAGATGCGCTCGAAGACATAGAACCCGAGCAGCGCCAAAAGCTCATCAAGCGCGCTTTCCAGCATCCAGCTACCAGAGCCATACAACCCGCCGTCTGGGTGCCGCATGATGATATCGGCGTCACTAAAGATGAGATTGAGCGGACGGCGAAGTATACAAGCAATATCTGGATTACGTCGCAGGCGGCCAGACTCGGAGCTGATGGGAAGGTGAGGTTTAGAGGGTTGCCACCGGATTGGGATCCTTTTGATAATATTGAGGTGTAAATGGGGTGGAATCTTGAGTCGTCCTGTCGATCTTGTTTTTTCTCACACTGCATGAAGGTATCTAGGCGTTACCCTACACTGTAATTTCTATTTCCATCTCCTTTGTTCGTATGTGGTTCGGAGATTGTGATTTTAGCGTTTGCATATGGGACTGTGAGAGGATGGGCGGGCGGGGGATGCATGCATGATACACGGTAAATTATACCCACCCTAGAATCTTTTAACTACTCCTCCCTTCTCCCATAGAGAAGACGAACTTGTAGTTAGAACTGAGCTGAATATATAAAGTCCATAACTTGCTTTTCGTGCGTGACTCTTTTAGCCGGCTTATATTCCTTTTGGCGGACAACGACTCACTTGCTTACACGACTACTTTATTGAAGGAATCTGGTATAGTGTTTGTAGCTGAGGTATTGGATATGTTATTAATCAATGAGTTCTTCCTTAGTCAAGTGGCTTCTTGCTGTATTGTGGATGCCTTCGGATCGCTGGATGCGTGCGGTTTGTTGAGTTTGTAGGGCTTATTGGACGTTCTGGGATGAGATGGACGAGGACTGTTATTATTTTTGAGACGGATATGAAAGGAATCCTTGGTCTTTGGCTAAGTTGCGTAGAGGATCTGAAAATGTACATGTATTGAAGTATTGGAGGTTCGTCGTTGAGGTGGGCCTGCCTCCTTCCTCAGATATTCGAGGCTTGAATGAATACACCGCTCTCCTTCTCCCTCTTTCACTCGCACCACATTTCTACGAACCGCCACTCAAAACCTCCCCTAATCCACCCTCAACCCCACTTTCAACAAATCCCTCCCCACAATCTCCTCCCTCATCCCAACCAACTCCTCCATATCCCAAGTCGCACTCACATACCTCCCCCCAAGCCACTCCCTCCTCTGACTCCCCAACCAACAAATAGCATCCCCACTCAACACCGGACTATCAACCAGCAACCCCCTCATACCCTCCGGCATCGCATTCCTAGCCAACTCCGTATCCACAGCCCCCGGATACACACAAAACGCCACAACGCCCCACCCCCCATTCTCCCCACTCACAAACTCCACAAGCCACAGCATCGCCAGCTTCGCAGTCTGATAAGCAGGGAACCCGTAAGACGGGAGAAGAGCCCCAACAGACGTAACGCCGATACTCGTTTTCAAAGCCGCGTTCAAGATAAGAGGCAAAAACGCCCGCGTAACGAGATACGTCCCCCGCAGATTGCCGTCCCAGCTCCGCCTCATCTCCTCAGCCTCAGATTCCAGGATTCCCGCCGTATGCGGTTCCAGATACCCTGCATTCGACACCAGCACGTCCAGCTTCGCTCCAAGGGCTTCTCGCACCAGCGAGGCGGCGCTACTGACGGACGCCGGGTCCGTCACGTCGAGGCGGATTTCTAAGATTTCGGGGGCGAGCCGGCCGGCGGCTTTGGCGGCTTCCTGGATTTTCGAGGCGGTGCGGGCGAGGGAGTGCCGCGCGCTGATGGCGATGTGGAGGTGCCTGCTTGGGCGAAACTGAGGGCTGTGGCTGCGCCTATGCCGCGCGAGGCGCCGGTTATGAGGACGGAGTGGGCGGTTAGGGTTGTTTTGAGGGGGGAGATGAAGGGGTAGGGGGTGGTGTGGATGGTTTTGGTGAAGTTTGTGCCGGTTGGGGATTTGGGGGTGGACATTTTGCCGGATTGGTGGGTTCGAGGGTTGATGTGGGGGGGTTTTCGCGCTTTTGGATGGGCTGGTTGGAGGATGGGTGGAGTTGCGTAGGGCGGTTGGAATGGTGCGGTTGGCACGGTGGACGGAGGAGGAAGGAACGAAGGGGGTTTACTCCGCTTGTGGCCGTGGTGTGGCATTGGAGATGGAAAGTACGAACGCGTCACTGTGAAATTCCTCATTGCTTCACGAGGTAGAGATGTGTATGTTGCCGGGACATTTATTGCGATTCTGTACCAGAGTGTACTGGTAGAGTACTCCCATCAGCGGCGAGCGGCGGTGAGAGCAACATCGTGAGGGCACCGAAGGCGCGCGCAATTGTCGTAGAAAGACCTCACCCCGGTGAAGGTACTAAATCTTGGGTATGAACGTATCATCAAAAACGAATTTCACAGCTTCGAAAGAATCTGCGAAGACGTTCAGGAACACGCAGAAGCGAGCCATCTCGAAAAAGAGGATGTGCCGGCACTGACTTCCACATTTCCGATCCAATCTTGCCGAGCTCGGTATACATAAGAAAAAGCATTTGCACCTTCAGAGTTATTTTCGTTTCCATGCTACTTATGTCAACTTTCTAACCCCAGAACTTGTGAAAGGTCGCTCTTTAATCCGACGGGCCTGTATGTGTCAGTGTAAGTTTACGGCCGGCATAGGGGGGACATACAAAGAACAAGAGGTCGATCAGTTGCGATGATGGCGTAGGATAATGCGAAGGACAATACATCGTGAGCCTTTCGAGGTGCGGTCGAAGCAGATTCGTGATCCTTTCTATCGTCGTGACTGTTTTGCTCGGCACGGAGCAGGAAGATGCGTTCCAGAGCCGAAAGTTCATGCCCGAAGAGTCTTTTTGAGCACGATGATATACATGAGCTTTCGGGCGTTTGATGGGCGTAGCAACCCTACATCTTGGTCACTTGATTAACCCTCGTTTTGATGAAGCCTGCAACCGTTAGTTTCTGAGAAGCTCAATAAAGTCTCTTGATCTACTCACCAAAACTATCCACTTCTCTTTCAGTCCTGAACTCTCCTTCGTCTCTCTCGCTTCGTTTCGATCTCCCGTTTCGGCTGCTCATCTTGCTTCTCCTCCTTCCTTGCCAGCCTATCTTTCCCAGCTCCACATTTCATCTCATATTCACTCAAGCACTGATCCGCGCAGTGTTGATAGTCGTTCGTCAATCTGAGAGTCTCGCGATCCATGGACCTCTTCATGCACTCTTCAACACATGGCTCTGCTTTTAGATGAAGAGCGCAGCAGACGCCGCTGCCGATGCCCGGCGCACAGAATGATGATTCGGGAGGGGCAGGTTCCGTTTGTAATATTGAAGATAAGGATTGTAAAAGAGAGTGCGGTTTCCATGAGGAGAATGGGATGCCGTTGTAGTAGAATGATGCTGCAAGCAAAAAGAAAGCCAAGAGAAATCTGCTTGGTCGATTCATGGCTTGCTACTGTGATGTTGATGGATGAAGTTGAAATGTTGCGGCAGTCATATGAAAGGATTCCAGATGGGTTATCGGTGAATAAAATGTCGACGCTGAAGATTGTAGCGAGTCGAAACGCAGGGCCTTCGTCGATAATATCGTGTTCATCCGCCTTCATCTAATTTCTGGAAAAGGAAGACTAAATATTTAGAAAGATAGTATCTCAAAGAAGCGAGGATTTTGAGAGATTTGGCAACGCAGGATTCCAGCACCGTACCACAGCTTAGCTTTTATCGGGAAGGATCCGGTAACATAAGCGCCAAGATAGAGTAGGCAGATCAGGGCCGCTGATTCTGATCGCCGTTCAAAAACGCTCATATGCTAGAAAGACAAATCAAGCGCCCTAACGAAATCCGACTGTGCTGCGAGGAACCGTGTAAGAATTGATAGGAAGAACACTTGCAAGTAAAGAGATATTCTTGCGAAGCGCATAGCAGCGAAGCCCTAAGGAGAAAAGCAACGAAAGTAGCGTCTCGTATTGAGAAGTTGGACGTCGGAAGGATCAAAATCACGAACTATTCAGCCAATCAGAGAAAAGCATCAATACTTTAGTTCGCATCCCGAACCCGTGGCTGAGCCGGTCATTCGTTAATGGTGTCAGCTGTAGCATGAAACGGGTCTCTGCTGTCCGCGTTGCTGGGCTAAAAATAATTGATCTCGCAAAATGACTGGAATTGAGAGTGTTCTCGCGGGATGAAATAGGCTGCGCTACATGGCACCCAAACAGGCGAAACGCGACTTTCGGTATAGACGAAGGTGTCTTTGCTGCTTCATATCATGAATAAAGATGCCGAATAGTTTCTTCGACTTTCGAATTGAAATCTCGAGGCATGTTGTGGGGTTTCAGGTTCAGCCACTGTCGAACGAGAAGGTTGTCGGGCCGATTGGAATTCTGATGCAGATCCGCATAGACCTCCATGAAAAAAAACTCAGCCTTACATCCTAACTCTTTACGCTCAAGCTTTTGATACTCTGGGCAAAAGTCTCGTGTAAACCTGTATATGGCAAGGGCGAAGTCGCAGTTGAAAATAGGAGTTCGTAGGCGACAGTGTAACGCCGCTAGAAGGTCGTTTGTTACGTGACACGAATTGTGAAGGATAGTATGCCCACGCCAAAGATGTCAAGAGACGTCTGAACAAAGTTTAAGTGGGATCGAACCGTGACCTTGTTAATTTTCGCCAAAAGGAACGTTTAATGACCTACTTTCAGGATTCAGGACGTCTCCACGTGCGGTTAATAAACAGCGATATTAAGGCTGAGAACCGAGAACCCGGTTTCTGAACCTGCACCCTGTCACCTTTCTTCCTCTCGCCATGTTTTTGTAACTCTCTTACTTCTCCTCGTATGGCACATCTCGCGAATGCGAAACTAGATGTCTTTGCCATCTGGCTCCCTTAGCGCACCTCCAAGCATGGTCAACCGTTGTTGGGACGATCCTTCGCGCCGTTTGCTAATATCTCATCAGCCATAGAGAAGTCAAAGCGAACGACAACATCTGGCGAGCTTCGTCGGTTTGTGAGATTCCCCTTCAGAGTCGCCAAGAGGAGCTCCGTTCCTCGGCTGGGCGATGGAGACTGAACGAATGATCGGACACATGTAAGGCTCTATCTCCACACGTTTCTCCTTTCTTCGTCCCAACTATCTTCACAAACGTGTTTGTGCTTATCCGAGGATCATAAACCGAGGTTATTGAGCTGAATTTCCACGACAATGAACGTGGAATACAGTTTCGCTGACATTAATGCCGATCCCTTGTCTAGAAGTTTGAATGGAACCGTACATGGTAGTAGTATAAGCGAAACCTGAGCCAAACGACCAATCCCCTAGGCAGCTAAGGCTCAAGATATCCAGGTAACTAAGTACGGCACTCCCAGAAAGGACGAATCCACTAGAGACCTATACTATCGCGGTTGTGCTAAGAGAAGAGCTAAATTTGAAAACTGCTAATTGGATAGGAGGGACTCATCAGAGAGAAGTTAGGAAAGGATACGATAATCAACCGGAGTCGGTGCTGTATTAAATATATGGTATTGCCTAGCTTATACTCATTGGAAGGTGGGGTCCGCAGTCTAAGGTATGTATTGTCTGATCGACCAACCTTTTAAAATGCTGACCGAGGAGCGTGCCGATAAATCGCCGACTGGAAACTGCATCGGCAAACGAGAATATGCAGCCAAAGGGCAATGAACACTTCCAGCTTCCTGCCAAGGACCCTGTATAAGCTCCTTTACAATATCATCGGACGTTAGGTTAGATGCCCAATGGCTTTCGAAAGCCCATGGTAACATAGCTTGAAAGAAAGGAGCTATGCGATAGTTTGATGATAAGACAAGTATGGGGTAAGTTCCCCAGCAATGCTTTGTAAAGCAATAATGGAAACAGTGCATCTAGCTTACCATAATTCATAGATGCGATAGAACGGTCCATGGTTAACTATCATGTCACGTGTATGAGCCCAAACCTGGGGCTTTGAAGGAGATGTAGTTAAATGTTGCGGGGAGTGGCAATGGTAAGTCGATCCCCGGGTATCTTGAACTATGAGTGGGTTGAACATGTCCGTAGGTGAATGGTAGTCGCACGCCTTATTCTCCTTTTAATCAGTTGATGCATTAGAGGTCAGTATGTCCGCGATTACCTGCATACGGAAATATCACCGGTTCTTCTAAGGTTGCTACCGTGCTCTTTGCGAAGTGCGGTGAAGCTATCCCAAGTCTCCATCAGGGTAGCAGCGCCGTCCCGCGATATAAGACATGGATGCCCGACGTGCCGCTTCTTAGATGCTTAAGACGGCAAAAATATGTCACCCTACCTTTCTTAGCTTGTTAGAGAATTCGGACGGTGGTGGAGCACAGTGCGCGTTCCTGACCGAAGTCGGCTAGAGCTTCTGATTTAACCAACGGGCCGGCCAGAGGGGACGGCAGTTCGTTCCTTGCCGAGATCGTGCCGAGGTTGGTTTTCTGCTCACCTTTCCATCAAGTTTACTCCAGCTCTACAAGAACTCTACGATGACGCCCAAGAAATGTCACTAGACGACAAATTCATGCCTTCCGCTCAACTTTATCGATTCTCCCTTGTTGAGAAGACGATGCCGTCCCCAATAACGATCAGCATATAGATTAGGTGTGCTTAAAAGTCCACCCCTAACCATCTCCGTTAGCCCACGGTTCTTCTACGGCTGCTCAATCGGGCTATCCCCGTTAAAAGAATGGAGACCGACTTACCCCAGTTGGTTCAACCAGACGGCGACAATGACACCTGAAAACGGGCCATTTCGAGAGTCATGAAAGACCCCAACCCATCCGTTGCAGACCCAAAACCAGACAGATCTACATCTTCCATGCCCTCCCTCAGCACTAAATAGACCTTATAAGACCATCGACAAGGTATCGTCCAAAAGATATGGCTAAATTCATATTTACGTGCCTGACCCAGCATTGTCGATCAACAGCCCCCATGGTGGTTATTCCCGTCTCCTTGCACATGGGAATCCGAGCACCTGCAAATCATAAATCCTTCCTGAGATCCTCCTTCGTGCCAATATTCACCTCAGACGTTTGAGATCTATCAGCATGGTTGAAAATCGAGGACCCGAACTCCAGGCTGTGTGCTCTGCATTTGTCTCTACGGCATTTGTGGCCACGGTACTGAGATGCTACGTTCGAATCCGGCTTGTGAAAAACTTTGGGCCAGATGATTACTTCATGGTTATTGCAACAGTATGTGCACTCCAGCCTCCGACTCTATTGGACTGCCGCTTACCTACTAATCAGTTAACTCATGTTATGTTCGCAACATGTGCAATTGGTGGCATTCACTACGGAACCGGACGGCACATGACAGACCTAACCCCGGAAGAAATCTACAAGGCATTGCGTGTATGTTTCCAATATTCATTTCTCTATAGCACCACAGCTTGCTCATTGGGTTCGTAGTATTGGTGGTTATGCTATGTCGCGTACTGCCTCACCATGATTGCCGCTAAGATATCCATCGGTATATTCTTGCTTCGGATCTCCATCAGCAAATTGCATCATTGGATAATATACACAGTCATGACCTTGACAGTACTTACCGGACTGGTGTTCTTCTTCGTCACACTGTTTCAATGCTCTCCGATCTCATTTTTCTGGAACCGCAATCAGCCAGGGACTTGCGTCAACGTCAACATTATCATGGGTCTTACGTATCTATACGGTAGTATCAGTGCCATATGTGACTTTACTTTTGGAATTCTGCCCATCTTCCTTGTCTGGAATCTCAATATGGGCCGAAAGACCAAGATCGCTTTAGTGCCTATTCTCAGCATGGCTTGCATGTAAGAAACATTCTCCAAAAACATCTCGTAAACAGTGCACTAACTAAGATCACAGTGCCAGCACCGCTGTCCTTGTCCGCATGGCCTACATCAAAGATTTCAAGAGTGATGATTTCCTCTGTACGTATCCCCTCACATTTCTTCATCACGAATTTTACTGACAATAACACCAGATGCAACAGTCGACATCGCAATCTGGTCCGACACCGAACAAGGTCTCGCCATCACCGCCGGCAGCCTCGCGACTCTCCGCCCCCTTTTCCGAATCATAAGCGACAAACTGGGCCTCTCCACCCCCGCCGCCAGCGCCGCCCGCAAAAACCCCAGCTACGGCAACCGTCTAAGCACCGAAGAACAAGAACGAAGTCGAAGGAGACGCCGAGGCCCCTTCAGCATGCAAACTGATGCGCTAGACGAGGAATACCGCCTTGGAAACGTCAAGCCTATCCAGCTGCCGGATACTTTCAATGATGATAAGGATGGCTGGAGGGTGCAGGTGGCGGGGGATAATGAGAGCGAAGAGGAATTGCATTCGAAGGAGGGTGGGACGCCTGGTATGAGGTTTGGAAGCTTGAGGGATTTTCCTGGGTCGAGACCTGCGAGTTCGGTGGTTTGAGCTTGTGGGTTGGATTTACGCTCGCTTTCTGTTTTCTTTGTTGAAAATAGTATTGATATCCATATGTTCAGTTTAAAGATAGTCCGGGATTCATAATCAAGTGGCTGTAGTCGTAATTGAGGTTTCATCGTTTTACGACAGGCAGTTTCTTCTCTCCGTAATCGCAGAGCTCGTTTCTAGCATCCAACTGCGGAATGGCCTCCCAAACATGTGAAATGTAAAATGGAAAAGTTATGTTGAAGACCTCAAAATATGCGGCACTGAAGTACAAGGAGGGCTCCGGCGATGATGGGGAGCGATATCGGATCTGCCAAGAGGGTGATTAGAAACCTTTATTAGGAAGTTTGTGATGGACCAAAATGCCAGCTGGAAAGATTATCATCAAGTAACATGAATCTTAGCAGAACCTCAAAGATTTTGACTAACATCTTGAACCTAACGGAGTCCACGAGAGTGAGCCCCTCACCTGAGCAGATAGCCAGCCCGCGAAAGTCTCTCGCTTACCCCGCTGGGAATGTTGCTGAGTAAACTTCCCACGTCTCAATCTTACAAGTCAAGACTCGAAACTTAACGATAGCAATCGGTATATCGAAATATCCCTAATGACTCCTCACAAGGATCCCAATCAGATAACTTGATTTAAGTTATCTGATCCGCTTTTAGCGCAATCAGGTCTTAGAAGCCCACAGATGGATGACACGAAGGAGCGCCATCCTCCAGCCATCATTCCTACCCTCGGGCGACGTTGCTTAGCTGCCGTGATTCCAACCCGTAGTATTTCAACATATAGTCAAGTATGACTCGACGTCCGCCGTTGCTCCGGCCTCGGATTCATGCATCCACGCCGCTCGACTGGTACGCAGCATATTCTAGTCCTGCTGGGTACACGAGAGACCTCAAAGTCTTCTTATACCCACTCTACCGAAGTTCCTCTGGTAGGCTTGTTGCTTCTACTAGCTCTTCTTAACCCATTATTTGTCGAACTTCCTCACGCTTTACGACTGAGGAAAGCCTGATGGCTACTCATTCCCAAAATGATAGAATTTCAGAGGAAATGGTTGAGTCGGAGACAATTGCTATCTTGACGAAGAGCGACTCCCGTAATTTCAACAATGTAGAGAACTATCACACGATTTCTTCACGAGATATCGAAGGCGAAATGCAGACGATTGGATCTGTGACGAGCGTATGGACTAAACGATCACTTTTGGCCGCATACGCAAGGTAGGTTGCTATCACTCAACCATCAGCATGAAGATATTAACGCCTTTTAGCATCTTTCTGGTGTTCTTCGTGCACTCATTAGATCAGCAAACCACAGGCAATCTCACTGCATACGTCACAAGCGACTTCGCCCTGCATTCCCTCGTTCCCACTACATCCGTCGTCTCTTCTATTGTCGGTGGTGTCGTAAAGCTACCTATTGCTAAGCTCCTGAATGTACGGGGAAGGACTGAAGGATATGTTGTGATGGTCTTCTTATGCACTTTAGGTCAGCTTTCCGTTTTAAGGGCTTAGGTACCGCACTTACTGACAGGTACGAGGGCTTATATTAATGACCGTCTGCCACAATGTGGAGACTTACGCAGCAGCACAAGTGGTCTATCAAATCGGCTCCAACGGTATGGTGTACGTTCTCGACATCTTCATCGCAGATACCTCGAGCCTTCGGAATCGCGGATTATTGTGGGCTTTCGGATCTTCACCGTACATTGCCACAACTTTCATTGGCCCGAACCTAGCTCAGAGGTTCTATACTGAGGCATCATGGCGGTGGGCATTTGGTGCTTTTGCTGTCCTTATGCCGGTTGTTTCGATCCCGGTATCACTAATATTTCACCTTCATGAACGGAGAGCGGCGAAGACGGTTGGTAGTTGGAAGTCTTGCTATGGCCGAACTTGGATACAGTCTCTCGGGTACTATGTCATTGAGTATGATGGTCAGTATATTCAGTGTTCTATCGCAGTTGGGCCGTCCTGATCTCTTGTCTCTAGTACCTGGCTTGGTCCTCATATGTACGAGCGGGACCTTGTTACTGCTGCCCTTCTCACTGGCGAGCTATCAGACACATGAATGGCAAAGCCCACTCATCATAGGAATGATATCTATCGGGAGTGTCCTGCTTATCACCTTCGTCGTGTACGAGAAGCTTCTAGCGCCCAAGTCATTCATTCCATTCGATCTTTTACATGATCGTACCGTTCTGAGTTCTTGCTTCTTGTCTGCAATACTATTCATTAGCTTCTAGTAAGTGGATATTCCTTCGATGTTCGAGGTTATACGCTAACGAGGTTCCTCAGCTGCTGGGACGGTTATTTCGCTTCGTACTGCCAGGTCGTTTGGGATCTTAGCATCAGGGATGCAGGGTACATGAACAGCATCTATGGTCTTGGATCATGTTTTTGGTGTCTCGTAGTTGGATGGTACGGACCATTTCCAAGTTCAATCTGTCTCTCTGTCTATCTTAGTCTCGCTGGTCAGGATCATGACTTACCAACACCACCAGGGTCATCCGCAAATGGGGCCGCTACAAGCCTCTCGCCCTCATCGCCGTCCCAACAATGATGCTAGGCGCTGGCCTCATGATCTATCTCCGACAACCACATACCCCAATCCTCTTCGTCGCGCTAAGCCAACTCCTCATGGCCTTCGCTGGTGGCACCCTGGTCGTCTGCGAACAAATCGCCGCCATCGCAAGATCCACACCCGATACCATCGCGCCCATTCTCGCACTCCTCGGTCTATTCTCCAATATCGGTGGAGCGCTTGGATCGACTGTTTCTGGGGCCATCTGGACAAATACGGTGCCGATTTACTTGAGAGAAGCGTTACCAGAGCATTTGAAGAATGAAACGAATGCTATTTATGCGAGTTTGGAAACTCAGCTGAAGTTCCGGATGGGGAGTCCGGAGAGAGAAGCGGTTATTTATGCCTATGGGGTGGCGCAGAAGAGGATGTGTATTGCGGCTACTGCGATTTTGGGACTTGCGGTTGTGGCTGTGACGGTTTGGGATGATGTTGATGTGAGGGATGAGACGTGGTTAAAGGAGGAATGCGAAGATGATTGATTATAAGTCAATGGTAGGTGTTATGTACCATTTTTAATGACCGTAGAAGGAATAAGAGCATCGTCCATTATGGAGCATTGGTTACGTGGCTTTAGACCGTTTATCATGGGTGCAGCTTACTGATTGAGGATGTGGTAGGAAGTGGAAATAGAAGAAGCGTAGAACTCAGAGGCAAAGAGCACTACTGAAGTCCTAATGATCAGGAGTTGGAGTGATGGTGAACGCCGGGAAACGAGCAGCGATTCTATGCGCTACTCCCAATCGAGATGCCAAGCTCCGGTTACCAGCCTCCTCTGTGCGCTCTTCAACCACTCTCTTTCATCCTCAATACATGCCATTGGATTTCCTAATGTCTACTCAGTCCTTGATGCCAGACTTGTGGTCTAGTCCCGCCGCCTTCTGTACAGGGCATTTGCGTTAAGACAGCCTAATGAGGATCCAGTCTGCGTCGCATAGGATTTGAAATGACTGTCCCTGTCCGAGCACTCCGTTGATACATGTATGCAACCAGAAACAACCTCTTCGCCTCTGGGCAGTCTCGGCAATCTCTAGGGAATCTGCATATACGAAGAAATGCTGAGAGCGTTGAGCGGGGCGGCCAAGAAACGTTCTGTCGCAGGTTGGTCGGAATGGGCGGGCCAAGCCTCTTGCATCCCATCTTCGGCCTGGTGTCAAACCTCACCTCAACTACCATCTGAAGCTTTTCAGCAGCTAATACAGATATCGTCTCGGCCCAGAGCTTCTACTGACGAAGCCCATACTTCTCTACTAGCCTTCCTTGACTTGGCTTTCTTCTTGTCTTCCTTATGCAGGATCTCCTACTTTTCCACTTCCAGATCCCACGCCACTTGAAACATTTTGGACTCTTTCAGAGGCAAATATCTCTCCCTACCTTTCTACTTGGCTAATTTTAACGAGGAGTCTTGACTCTTGTTATCCACTGCAGGTGAAAGCGTGCGCGTCTTTCCTCTCAATCTATTCATATCACAGCTTGGCTATATATTTCTCTTGGCGCCCTAAGTCATTTTGAGGAGATGCTTGATCGATTAAGAAACGTTCAGTGATCTACGACTTGTCCTCATGCGCATAATCTTGTACCTTCGTGTGTCCACTCTTCAAAATGAACTTCTGTCGGTGGCAACTAGTTCGGCACTTTCTACACAATCTCTCCAAACAAGCTCTCCAAATGGTGAGAAACTTCCGACGATATCCTAGAAGTAAAAGATGTGAAGCATACATCTTAGCCGCTTTCTTAGAAACAAACATCAACTTCGCGCAGACATTGGCCATATTCAAGGCCTCATACGGCAGATCTCCATGCGCCGAAACAGTCCTAGCCCCTTGGCTGCGACAGAGGAAACGCTGCGAGAATCTTGGCCGAGATGCTCGAGACCTCGGGCGCCTGCCTCTCCGCCTTGTATTCACTACTTGACGCTGGGGGGAGGAAGGTCTTGTACCTAGCTTGGCCCGGCCTCACAGAAGTTTCAACAACACCTTAAAACAGCGGGACTAGCTTGGCGGGGGGTGCCGCGCCAATGATCTGGAATGCCACCTGAATGCTAGACCCATCAGAAGGTCCCATAAAAGGACGTTGCAGGACTTCAACTTTTGTCTTTCTCTTCTGTAGTCCGGCCACTCATACCTTCACTTCTCACCCGATATTCTAATCGTTGCTCTCTGTCGCCGGGCGATAGACTTTTGTCAATCTTTTCAAGTCCTTTAGAAGATCACGTAGCGTTTCTATTCTTCTTTCTTCAACCAACTTGTCATTCTCTACCAGTCGTAGCCAAAAGTCTATAATCCACCAACCACCATGCGCTCCTCATACGTCCTCCTCGCCCTCATGGCCGCCTTCGTCTCCGCCGTCCCCCTCAACATCAATCTCGGAGCCTACTCTCCCGCCCTCGTAGTCGGTGACGGAGAAATCTCCTTCGACTCCTCCGAAAAAGCATCCCAGCTAATGGAAACGCTCGCCACGGGCGCCGCCAACACCGCCAACGCCGGCCAACAGCAAAATCAAGAGCAGGGCCAACGCCGCGAAGTCACCAACCCGATACCGAACCTCAAGCGAGCCGCCGCGCCCGTGGACGACACCCTCGATCTCGCTCGCGAGGCTATGGAATGGATCAAGCGCGACATTGCCGGGTTCAGAGAGGCTCTTAGCTTCGCGCGCGAAGCGCAGAAAGATCAACCGAAAGTGGAACTCGGAACTCCGAAGGCGGGCGTTGGGATCACGGTTAATGCTGGTGTCAATGTGCCTGCTAATAGCGCTGCTAACGGAGCACCGCCGGCTGCTGGTGCCGCTAAGGCTAAGCGCTCAGAAGAGATTGTGGAGGAGAGTGCGGCGCCTAAGATGACGCTTGTTGCTATTACGGAGGTTTGACTTGATGAAGGGACGGGGGAGGTGGTGAGGGGGAGGTGGAGGGTTGGGGATGATGGGGTGTTTGGATGAAGTTTCTCTTGGGTGCGTGGTGCAATAGTAGAGAGCCTGAACACGAAGCTGGATGGTTTGGTTGCCTTTCCTTTCTCTCTCTCTCATTCTCTCTCTTGGGTGCTGGGTTTCCTCATCGTCAACACCAGCTTATAAGCTTGGCGTCTTCTGCGGCATTTTGTAAGAGAAAAGATAGTTTAGAATGTAACGTCTACGTGATCAAGATCTTCTCTTGGGTTTCGGCAGTCCGAGAATTTCGTGATGCAGGTTTCGTCTATGCATAAAGCACTAAGTTTGCCTCCCTATAAGCATATAGGCCAAGCCGTCTCTCGAGCTTTACAGGTCTCACAAGATGTCTTGATAGGCTCGGCGTCTTGGG
>AJFK01000811.1:0-11078 GCA_000467715.1 Hysterium pulicare CBS 123377
TTGATGGGTTCGTCTCCTTCGACGACGATGCCGTCTTCGTTTACGAGGATGAGGTCTTTGACGCAGATTTGGGAGAAGTGCGTGCTGAGGGGGTTGAGCCCTGTATTGAGGTAGTAATCAGCGTCCCTGTGATCATATTCATGCTATGGTGACCTCTCTCTTGCCCTGCACTGATCTCTGCCACCGCGAGGGATCCACAGAACCAAGATATGTCTTTGCTTAAAGTTGATAGATGAGATGAAACCTACAGAAATGATCCGTCAAAATCGGATCCCGAACAGAGATATGTCCCGCAACACCCTCATCAAATCCGCGATCCGCAAAAACTCTATACGCGGCCGCTAAATGCTGTTTCCGATATAACCTCTCATCTTCCAGTCTCTCGAATTTGGGATATTGTCGTATGCGCAATTCCTTGCCGCTGGTAGTCCGCCCGAGTGCGGCAACGGTCGCATTTGATTTAGATTCAGATTGGAGCGTTTCTGCTACTTGAGCTTGATGACGTGGTTGGAGAGAGGAGAAGGGACGGAGGGGTTGTAGAGGGCGGGATTGAGAGATGGGGCGAGGTAGTCTGGGGAGGGAGCGAGGGAGGTGGCGCATTGCTGGATTCTTTTTGAAGGTGATTGTTATTGAATATACAAAGATGCTAATTATGAGAAGAAAAGATGGAAAGGAGGTCGTTGAAATGGTTAAACGGTCGGAGAACCCCACTGTTCGGGAGTCTTGAAGGGTTCCCCGCAGATCTGCATTGAGTCTGCTATAGCCGGCTTAAACCCGAAAGGCGAGCTCAATAATACTTTCCCTTCAACATGAACCCGTTCAGGACGTTTCCGAAGATAAATGTCTGCTTTTTGCATTGGGATGTTTGTTGCATTTACTTCCCTGCACGTCGGTGTTGTGGTTGCGCGTAATCTCAAGGGCATAGGTTTCTATTCAAAGCTTCGTTCCGATTTTTTTTATGAGCAGCTTCTCATGTGGGACAGAATCCCCATTTTCATAATAGCAGTTATGGAGTGTAATTCAATCGAATATTCTGCTCTTTCTGTCCTGGTTCCGCTGTAGTGGCTTGTTTGACCTAAGTCTTCTTTGCCCAAGTGGTTAAGGAAGAACTGGTATTTCATTGTTTTTACATAGGTGGAGAAATTGGCCATTGTCGCTGTTAGATTGATATGAGACTGGGAGGTCAAATGAAACTGAAGAGATGATTGATAAGGAAGGAGGTAGAAGAGGAGAAATGAACAAGTCATATTCATTGCTTTAGCTCGTGCCACTCGGAAACGATGGCTGTCTTTCCTTAAAATGATTCCTACCAGTCAACATAGGAGATTGGGCTCTGGGAAAGGCATCAGGTAAGTCATTTCTTGAGACCTATATGTCAAGTAGCATCCCGAGTGTATCTTCGTTGGAGTAAGTTGAAAGGGAAAGACTACAAGGGTACAGACAGCATACATTTGGGTCTGGGGAACGGACGTTGAAAGTATTCAGACTCCAGTCAATGAAGATGAAAGAGCGTAACCTGTTCCCGCAGTGTCTGCTACCCCAAACAGGCGATATTGTCTTCCAGTGGATTTGAACGAAGGTACGAGCATACTGCTACACCCGACTCTAGCGGTAGGCTCGCTTTCAACCCAGAAAAGTTCGCGAGACGTCGTCGGCCGATGCCTGATCGAGCTCTAGATGCTACATTTCTCTCGTCGCTTCAGTTGTTCGTTGGGCTTCTGATTCACCAGGAGCCCCAGCAAGTCCGTCGTCTTTCCAGAGCGATATGCAACGTAACTCTGCGGCGACACAGCGAAGCATTCACAGCCGACAAGACAGATGATACGCACGTGTTCGAATCTGGTCGGAAATGCATGTTGAGACACTCCCACGACATCGGAACTGGGGATATGCCTTGGTCGATCCAGTATCACGGGATGCCGTGCCACAACGGGTTCGGTGAGGTACATGGAGACTGACCGGTGTGCGCTTACAAGGCCACGTACTGTATACTCTGCGGGTTCGTTGTGGAACTGAGACGGTCAGCGGCAATAATGACTCGGGGTTTGATGGGCGCTGGGCGACTAGAAGCTCACGATGTTGTTCTGCAAAGGAAATTGCGATGACGCTAGCTTGCCCTACCCTCGTCAACACCGTCCCAGGCGCTGCACTATTCCGACGCAAGACATGGTGACTGATTCCGATTTCCCCGCAGTTTCACTGTCATCTTGACTTGAAGCGCTTTTGAGTCGTTACGGCAGCTACGGCAAAGCGACGCAGAAATTAGCGACGAAGTGTTGGCGAGGTGGATGGAAGTTCATGCTCGATGCGGACAAGGAAATGAAGCGCAATTTGCTCCAAGCAAATCCAAAGCCGAATTCGGAAGGCCGATGTGATGATTTAGCGCGCGACCATCGATGACATTCTGTGCGCGAAAGCAAGAGAATCTGGTGGCCTGTGAACACTTCACCACTTTCCATGCTGCCTATCGACGCGCCGCTTTCCGATCATCTAAGAGCGGGCGGACCCCTTTTCCGCGATACTGTCGAATATCGTGAAGATCTTCGCCCGAGACCTCTGCCCCAAAAAAAGACCATCAAGGGGTTGTTTCGTGGCGAACCGAGCCTCGCCTTCGTTTAAGCTCTTCTTAAGGGGTCTTGGTTGTTTGTCGGATTCCTTGGAGTGCGTGCCAATAAAGGAGGCGGAATGCAGATGCATCCGAGACGACACAAAAATAAACAAAAATCCGGAGAGAAGGCTAGTGTCAGGTACGCCCGCACTTGCAGCTTCGCCGTCGGGTCTCATGGTCGTGAGTGGCCGACGGCGAAGGATCGCATCAAGCCTTAATCCAGATCTGCGCCACTCAGCACCTTTTTGGACCCTATCGTGGGGAGCAAACAGTCTGGCACTGCTCAGGGTTCATTTCTAGTCGCCGAGCAAGCCTCAACTCCAAACCGCTCCCTCCAAGGGGTTCTCACGATAGGAGCAGCTCTGGACACGCAGGTGCTACAGAATACTACAGAACAAATACATTCAGTGCGAAGGAGAGGAGAGGTGCGTGCGATGCAACATACTGCCGTGATACAACAGCGCACACGCGCGATGGGAATATATTTTGTCTCTTCGCGGCCCCCCGAAGAGGACACACGGTCTCACTCTCACGGGGTCTTGTTCGCGCCTGGCTCTTCTGGAATGACTTTGATGACCTGTGACGATCTCCGCGTGTGTCAGCCCATCAGTGTTCTATTGTTGCTTCCTCGCTTCCGTTCCAGCTCAACGGCCTGACAGCCGTCGCTCGCCACAGCACGCAGCATTCCTCAGAAGCTCTCATCAGCTTCATTTTATTTAGTCTTGCGGCAGCCGGTCGAGAGGTCGCGCGCGCAATTGCGGTTGCCAACTGCGCCCTCTTAACTTGAATCATAGGCAGAACAGGGCGGGCGTCTTGCTAGGTGAACAATTTCCGTACGTCGCGGGCAATCTGCCTGGCCGGGGCGCTGCCAATCAAAGCAACGCTGCCCCTGGACTAAACTAACGTTGTGCAGGGATCGTGCCAGGGAGCTAGCACGCTCCAACATCAATCACCTCCTCTGGCGACGCAACAAAACCACCCGCCTCCTCTCTCACCACCTCTCCTCCCGCATGCTGTAGCAAGACAAGTGAATCCCAGCGTCCGCTTCACGCTTTCGCTCGTTACTTTTTACATTCCACCAACTCGGAGCATTGTCTCCATTTCACTCTTTTGGAATTATTTCCTCACCTACCGCCTCACGCTCGTTTCCCTTGACTCGTAAGACAAACCCGAAAACCACAACCCAGAACGATTCAACATAGTCCAACAATCAATTACCTCTCTCGTACGTCTAACAATACAATCAAACATTCGCTCCGATATCTTTTATCGTCTTTTACACTACTATCTCAGTCGAGATTCACTTGAATAACCTTGTGAGCCAACTGTAGACGCCAAGTAACCCCATTCCTTCACCATGAAGCTCGCTTCAGTTCTTCTGTTCTCCGCGACCGCGCTCGCCGCCGTTCAACATAGGCACCGTCACCGTCATGCGCCTCATGATCTCGAGAACCGTGCTCCCAATCCCGTCGCCGACGTCGAGTACGTTCCCGGCCCGACCGTCGTTGTCTACGTCCTGAACGGTAGACCTATTCCCGAGTCAGAGGTCATGGACGGTATCGCGAATGGCACGCTCATCTGGGGTGATGATGGTGCTCTTCAAAAACCAGCTTCCAGCGCGATAGCGACGCCGACGCCGACTCCCACTCCCACGCCGACGCCAATTCAAAGCATCCACATCGCTGAGGTCTCGTCGGCTCCCGCTGCCGCTTCAAGCGCACCCCAAGCCGTGGCGTCGCAACCTTCGTCTTCAAACAACAATGGCGGTGATGACTGCTCCAAATCCTTCCCTTCTGGCCTCCCTTGCCATACATTTCCCGAGGGATATGGTGCTACGCCAATCAGCTATATGGGTTTGGGTGGATGGATCGGCATTCAGCAACCTGGCTACTCTGGTGGAGACGGCTTCAATAATATCAACACTGTTGTAGTGGGAACCTGCTCCGACGGTAGCTGCTGCAAGAGTGGATCTTTCTGCTCCTATGCTTGTCCAGCTGGCTACCTCAAATCTTCTTGGCCCAAGAAACAGGGTGTTACTGGGCAGTCCGTCGGTGGACTGTACTGTAACAACGGTGTGCTTGAGCTGGCCGATGGAGCGATTTCAGAGAGTCTCTGCGTCAAGGGAGGCGGTAATGTCGCTGTGCAGGTTATCAACAATCTTTCCGAGTCCTGCTCAATTTGTCGAACCGATTATCCTGGTAAGTTCTGTCAATGAATAGTGAATATTGTTTACTCACGATTCCAGGCACTGAGTCTGAGACCATTCCTGTCACAACCAATGCTGGCGAGACCGCCGAACTTGCGTGCCCGGATGGCGATACATACTACAAGTGGGGCAACAAGCCTACCTCTGCTCAATACTACATCAACAACAAGGGCGTCAAGGAGAGTGATGCATGCACGTGGGGCGATGGTACAAAACCGATCGGCAACTGGGCGCCAGCTAACTTGGGTGTTGGCTGGAGTAATGGGAAGGCCTGGGTCTCCCTGTTCCAGAATGCGCCAACCACTGATGCGAAGCTGGATTTCACCGTTACCTTTGAAAGTGATAACATGAGCGGCAAGTGCAGATACCAGAACGGCCAATATTGCTCCGGCGATAACTACGACGACTGCAACACCAGCGCAGGCTGCACTGTCGCTGTCAGCTCTGGAACCCTTAGAGTCGTTTTGTCTGACTAAACGTCATGACCTCTACAGTTGGTGTCGACACCATGAATATCGATCGACGAATTGCACTTACCAATGTTCATTTATTAGCACCATTCTCACGGACGGGTTTCGGAGAGGAGATTTGCGATCAAGTATCGACAAGTACTCGAGATGTTGGAGAGATACTTTCTCATGTCCAAAGAAATTCCACAAAGGTGGCTGGAGTCATTATCGTTCATAAGAATGTCTTTCTGCGCACCAAATGTTCTTAACAAACTTTTGGCACGTATCGAGCAATCTTTGCCGGATGTTGGAAGGGGGCGTTTCGGTTGTCGAACTCACTTATCTTACGATCTGGCATCCCTATCGCAGCAGCATCCAATACCCGATTCTCGGTCTGCGATTCCGGCTGGCTTCCATGGAACTTTCTTTCTCATGTGTATGTATTTTCCGCAAAATTCCAACCCCACCCAACATATTCTCCTGTATCTTGCACCGCTTCCCTTCCCTCCCCCAAATTCCCAAATACTGTTTTCCCCCTCACGTGGTTGTGGATCGTATGCATTGGATCCAACGAATTTTCCTTTACTGTGTTTTTCTTTTTTGGTGTTTTCTTACCTTAAGTCCCGTCGTCTCCATCCATTTCCTCGGTGAATCTGTTCATACTACGAAAAGTCGAAATGCACGTTCGCATCGTCTTTTCTATCATCGCAAGGGAACTTTGGAGAAGCTGGGCCTGGAATCATGGGGATTTTGACTTAGTGGAGCCTCGAGACAACCTTTCTTCACTGGCTTATGGATGGAGGGAGGGCAGGAGGGAGGGAAGGGGGTTCCTCTTGTGTGTGTCTCTCTCTCTCGCATGAGGAGGTGGGCAAGGTGGATGGGCTCGAATTATCTCTCTTGAATGTATAATGTATTTTATCCTCTCTGCCTATATCGATGCTGGGTTGAAAAACATAATCTTGTGTGTATCGTGAAGTGATATGAAGAAATCCGTTTCAAGCACGTGGTATTCTGGAAGTCATCTTTCCCGTCCGTTCAGGGCACGTGGACTTGATGCTTCTGGTCGTGGATGTACTGTACATACTACGAACCCGAATCACCCATGTCTTGTCTTTCGTGTGCGAGTGAAATGGAAATGTTTCACCGACGATGGGATTAATACCTCTTCGAATCCACCCAGACCGTCTTCTTCACCATTGAGAAGCAAAAAAGATCCTACCAACAGAGGACAAAGGCGCCTTAGTTCCTCGGTACTCAGAAGACATCGCTCGCCATATCGATCAACTGCACGGCGTTCGTACCTGATCCGCTTACTAGGAAAGTCCGGTATGTAAAGTCAATAGACCACAGCAGCAGCAGCAGGGAAATCCAAAGACGTATTTAGAATATGTGCTGTGCCGACGATTCATTACACAGAGTAATCCATATCAGATGATAGGGGAGTTGTCTCACCACACCCCATCGGTACTTTATGCAACCGCATCGCCGACTCGCACTGCCCCGTGAATGCACGCACCGGTGTCGGACGAGAATGCTGAACGTGCTAGCTTGCGGGTTTTTGGGTTTTGGCTGCTTGGGAACACGCCACAGCTGCACGTGTGGGTGCGTGTGGGTGGTGGAAGAGGGTTCACTTGGGACGTAGGGAAATCGAGGGATGGGTTTGGGAGATGGGAGGATGGGTTTTTGGTGGGATACGTATGTAGCCGTGGTAAGTAAGTACCCCGCATATTTCTTTGAAGGTGAGGGGAGGAGGTCAGACAGATGTCCTGAATTGTGGCTTTTGGAGATGGGAGATTTGCGCTTGGTTAAGAGGGTGGGTGGAGGATTTGGCTTTACGGGCATGATGGGAGTCCGATGTTGAATCCTTGTTTTGGATCTTGCATATTCGGACGGATTGTTTGGACGGTGGTGGGGATTGACATGTCCGTCTACAAATTTCCCGATTGGTGTTGATGTACGTCAGGCCGGGTGTAACTGTTCGCTTGTGGGGATGCGAGCAAACTATTGACTAGGAGAAAGTTGAATTCTTCGTGGGATAGCTCTCTCAGGGCGTGAGTTTGGGAGCTATTACTCGTCGAAAGACGCCCAAGAGAGGACTTTGAAGTGTCGACATCGAGATGCTAAGAAGAGCTTCCGGCGCATAGCTGCATGTCTTAATTGATGAGGTGGTTGACATTACGCATTACGGAGGTCGCAAAGCAGCTTCGGTGTTGTCATCACATACATCATTGTGAGCGTGATCGTTTCATGGGGCGTAGATTCATACTTCACAGCATGAGTCTATTGACTGTCACGATAAAGAAATTGGTCGAGGAGTTCGATGGGTTCTTGATGAAGCTAGAGAGGATGTTCCTCGTGCTCCGCAACCCTAGAACGAGCTAACTACGACGGATTGGGATCGCTAGGTACCCACCACGCTTCTCGCGTTCCTCACCTCTACTCCTGTGCTCTACCAAACTTCATCTCGTGTCCCCATAATCAACAGCCGGCCCTTACAACTACACCCGGAGCACGAGCA
The DNA here is from genome assembly GCA_000467715.1 of Hysterium pulicare CBS 123377. NCBI lineage: Eukaryota > Fungi > Ascomycota > Dothideomycetes > Hysteriales > Hysteriaceae > Hysterium > Hysterium pulicare. Next base: position 7,782 of record AJFK01000811.1, read on the forward strand.
TCAACCAACCGACGAAGAAAGCTTATCGCTAAGCAAACGCCATCTCTCAGCTGCTAACAGTTCCATCGTTTGCCATCGCTACATCATCTTTTCCATCTCCATGCCGTGTCCCGATTCTGTGCTGCATTTCTGTGTCTCACTCTTCAGCACGACCTCTGGCTACTTGCATTCTGTACGCATTGGCGACCGTCGAAGTGGTCATCCATCCAAGGCATCCCAGCACCATGTCGCAACAAATCATGCCACCAGGCTTCCATATCTCTTTGAGTAATCCTCTGCTATCTCCACGGTTCTTTTAAATTCTCGCTGTCTAATTGATGCTATATGATGCTTTTATTTCCCTTAAAAGTACTTGACGAATCTGTTTCAATATTCCTGAGATATGCATCTTTCTCAGGGAACCTGATCGACTACCTGCATGTTGCCAAATAAGATCCGCAGGACTCGATGCGCTTCCGGGATCATAGCAATCTCGTGCAGTCTGCAGTACACTCCGCTAACATGCGGTTGGACTTTCAATCCACTAAAGCAGAATGAACGAGGTGCCGACCGTAGCTTATCCGCATCCACCGCTTCTCTTTCGGTGCTCTCCAATCTGCACTGCTCCGTTGTACATTTCAGACATTGGTACAGGAAGAAGCAATTCACGATTGATCGACCTCCTCTCCTCTTGTTCTGGGAATATGTGGACCCCGAGTATGCCACTGAGCCTCCAGGATGATCGGGGTCCTGGACATGGATTGTGCCGATGGCACTTCATGACGGCACACCATGAGCTATCAAGCACTTTATAAGTACTCCCAAGCCAAGAGCAATCATTCTATCAGGCATCTCAAGGATTCCAATTCTTAATTCTTCCTTTTATTAGTTTCTCTTTGCCTTCTTGGCTTCCCTGTCGTTTCCTTCTTCGTGCGCCCGTTACCATGTCTTCCACATATTTTCGTAGTAGCATTGCTGTGCTTGCGTTATTCACAGGAAGCTCTTATGCCGCCAACTCTTCGTCCACGCAGTCTCCCTCTTCAACAGCCAGTGCTGCGTCAAGCCAATCTTCCCTAGGATGGGTCAGCCCAGAGTACAAGTGGATCTTTCAGTATCCTCTCCCAATACCGCCAACGAAGGGAATTAATTTGTAAGCACATCACCACCGACTAGACAAAGAAGAAGCTAACGATGTATATACCAGAACTTGGACCAATTCAACAACACATGCGACCATTGACTTCTACGAGGTGACCATCAAGCCATTCGAGCAACGAATATACCCGAATTTACCGAAGACAAAGCTGGTTGGCTATGATGGTATGTCGCCTGGGCCGACTTTCCAGATGCAAAGGGGTTGTGGTAAGCTATACGCAGCTTTATACCTTTCCAGGTGTCTGTACTGATAATCAGGATCTTGATCAGAGGCTGTGGTCCGTTTCAGTAATAATGGAGAGAATGAGAAGGCGGTGCATGTTCATGGTCAATACAGTATGTCTTCGACAATTGTGGTGAAAGTAATGCGGCTATGTACTAAGAGTCGGGATAGATCGCGCGCCTTTTGATGGATGGGCGGAGGATACGATGCACCCAGGGCAGTACAAGGTAGATTCATGCAATTTTGGGCAGAAGTATCTTACTAATGAAGGCCAGGACTACTATTATCCTAACGGGCAGAATGCGCGGACTCTATGGTATCATGTAAAACCCCTTTGCCGCTTTGCATTTCTACGATCATCTCAGTCCCACCGTAGAACAGCATCGTTTCTCTAATTCTGAACTAGGATCATGCAGAGTTCATAACATCTCTTAACGCATACCGAGGCCAAGTAGGTTTCTACATCCTCAGCGACGCGGAAGAGCAGTCTCTCGGACTTCCCTCGGGCAAATACGACGTTCCATTAGCAATATCTGCGAAGTATTATAATTCCAGTGGCCAATTACTTTTCGACACCCACGATAACGCTGGACTTTGGGGGGACATCATTCATGTGTAGGTTTGCATAGACAGCTTTATGTTTGAGCAACGCTGATTATGATCTAGCAACGGCCAGCCATGGCCATTCTTGAAGGTCGAACCTCGTAAATATCGCTTTAGACTTGTCGATGCATCACTCAGCCGCAGTATGTGGTCAAAAGCACACCCTTATGTTGAACAAGACTTACTCGGTCCTGAATAGCATACAGCCTTTCTCTGGTCGTCGATGGACAAGTCGGGAATACAATTCCTTTCAACGTCATCGCGTCTGATTCCGGTACATTGATCCCGCCAGCTCTTTATGCTAATAATTACTTAACATCGCTTATGTTCCATAGGCCTTCTATCCCACCCCGTCTCAACCTCCAACCTAATGCTAGCAATGGGCGAACGCTACGAGCTCATCGTCGACTTCTCCTCCTTCTCCGGCAAAAACATCACAATGATGAACGCCCGCTCCGTCGGCGAAAACATCGACTACGCCGCCACGGACAAAATAATACGCTTCGTAGTGGGCACTTCAGTCTCCGACACGTCCAACAACGGCCCCCTCCCCTCAACGCTCCGCAACATCCCCTGGCCCCCAAACCGCGTCCAAGCAGACCGAAACTTCACCTTCGCCCGCGACGGCGACGGCGACTGGCTCATCAACGGCGTAGGCTTCGCCGACATCAAACACCGCGTTCTCGCAAAGCCTCCCCGTGGCGCGGTCGAGATCTGGGAACTGCATAACGGGGCAGGTGGCGGCACGCACCCTGTTCATATCCACCTGATCGATTTCCAGATCTTGAGTCGCACGGGCGGGAGGAATACCGTTTTGCCGTATGAGGCGGCGGGGATGAAGGATATTGTGTATTTAGAACAAGGGGAGACGGCGAGGGTGATAGCGAGATTTGCGCCTTGGGATGGCGTGTATATGTTCCACTGCCACAATCTCGTTCACGAGGACCACGAGTAAGAATCTTCCACCCCTCCAGAACCCCCTCCATCCACCCCCCGGTTCTTCATATACATCACTAACGCTTCTAACTCCCAGCATGCTCGACGTCTTCAACGTAACCTCGCTCCTCAAAAACTGGGGCTACGATAACTCAACCCACCTAATCGACCCTATGGAACCAGAGTTCCGGCCTAAGAAGATCCAAGACGCGGATTTTACGACGCAGGCTATTGAGGCGAAGATCGCGTGGTTTTATCGTACGGATGCTTATGATCATGGGAGGGAGGATCAGGTTGTCAGTGCGTTGGATGCTTATTGGGAGAGTGGAGGGAGTACGAGGACGGTTGTTGGGGGGTATGGGGGGAGTAAGACGGTGGGGGCGGGTGCGGGGGCTACGGGG
>AJFK01000812.1:0-23656 GCA_000467715.1 Hysterium pulicare CBS 123377
AGACGTTTAATCACGTGTGGTTTTCGGCATTTGTTTGGAAGGGAAGGACATACCTTAGACGTCTAATCATCTTTTTCATGGTTTTGGTGTGGTGGGCTATTTTTTGCTTCCTTCTGGTAGTGGGCGCGAGCATGTTTCAGTCCGGTCCATGTTTCCTTTTCGGTTTGTCATGTAAAATATTATTAAATGTGGATATTCTTTCATCTTAATCTCTCTTGGAACATTGTCGAACGTCTGGTTTAGACTAAGAGTTGTTGAAATATAGGGCTGAGAATGGAGAGAGCCATATCACGCTGGGGGCGGTGTTTGAAGCTCGTTTCTTCGGTTTTGTGGATGGATGAGGTGGTTGTGGGGATGTTTGGCTTGAGAGGGTTATTGGGGAAAGTGGTGGAGTATGCGATGAGAGGGACTTGTTTGTGGGGTTTTTCTATATGGTATGCTGGTGAGTTTCAGTATTGTTAGGGGGTTATGGGGAGGAGAGTTTGAAGAGGTTAAGGATCGTGGCGGGGACGTGTGATCCGGAGAGCGTTTTTCGAGGGTTGCGGTCGGGGGGAGTTAAGTTTGAGGGGGCGCCGAGGAGAGAGAGAATTGGGTGAAGAAGGATTGGGAGAGGGAGAGGGGGAGAGATGAGTTGTGAGGTTTGGAAGATCTGGTGTTTGATATGAAGAAAAAGGGCAAGGAAAAGATGAGTATCAAGAAAGATGAGAAGGAACGAAGCTCTGATTGAAAAGTCTTGCGATCTGTCGTTCTTGATAGGCCCTGAAATAAGAACAAAATCTCATGAAGTCACTTTGAACTTCTCATAAGGTACCTTTGAACTCCTCTGAAAGTAAAGTTATCTTGTTTGTCATGCTTTTTTTTGCCATCGGTATCAATCAAGCTCGTCGCACGTGATCGAAAGATCCTTATGCTAAACTTCATGATCTGCTGAAGGAATCATGTAGGATTGACAGCATTTTCGCAATGACTCACCCAGAGACGTGTACAAGTTCATTTAAATGCCGCACGTATCACGAATATTACTTTCGTCTGCTTATTGATCGTGAGTCAAACATGCCGTACACTTCCCAATTAGGCGCAGCGGCTTTGGCTCGCCCTCGGCCTAGAAAACGTCCGAACCTCTCGATCGTATAAAAGAAACCCCTTTCCTTTCTCATGCTTCCTCCCACCACTGCAAATGTAGCCAATTCCGACATTCTTGATTCTTTGGTGATTACTTGTTTTTATCATGTTGCTCTCTTCAATACGCAACTGGCTGCAGCCAATTGGTTCATCTGCTTCGGCATTCCCTTCGAAAATCGTAAAATGGATTGGAGAGAGTTCGGAGAAAGAACGGAATCCTTTTTTTATTTTGGCTATAGCGTAAGGATTCTATGCGCATGTGTTAGAGGTGGCAAATCTAACTGTGGTTCCCAGGTGTTCTGCTATGTTTCTTGATCTTTCCAATTTGAGCGCTATCACCATCGCGCTTCCTACCATTGGGAAAGAGTTCGATGTTGAAATTGGGAGTTTGCAGTGGATTATCTCTGCTTATGCATTAACGGTATGCAAGCTGTTCAATCTCTTTCAACTTGATCAATGTTAGATGACTAATTTTTTACCAGTTCGGCGCTTTTCTCCTCCTCGGTGGTCGCGGTGGTGATATCTTTGGGTATATTCCCTTGCTCTCAATCATTCCTTTTCGTTTACTAACCCTCCTCCCAGCCACCGTAGCGTGATCATGTTCGGAATGTCTTTCTTCGCCCTTTTCACCTTGGTCAGCGGCCTTTCGCCTACTTTCATCGGCCTCGTCATTGCTCGCGCCTTTCAAGGAATTGGTGCTGCTTTTACTGTTCCATCTGCTCAAGCGTATATTGCGCTATCTTTTTCTGAGCCGAAAGCTAAGGCCATTGCGTTGGGATTTTGGGGTGCGAGTGCCTCGGTGGGGTTTGTGTGAGTACCGCGAGTCTTCATTGCGGCGACTTCGAGCTAATAAGAGATTTATCTAGTGTGGGTCTGATTCTCGGCGGTGTGTTGACAGACTTTGTTGGATGGCGCTGGGTCTTCTGGATTTCTCTTATGATTTCCGGCATCGTGATTCCATCCGCCTGCTTCATCCTCCCACCAACCAACACTTATCGCGAACGACTAGCCACCAATGACCAGGCCGAAAGCTCAAGCAGCTCAGATTCCTTGGATTTCAAGCAAGTATATCAATTAGTACTGAACCGCTTAATCCGCTTCGACGTCCTGGGCATAGGTCTCGGCCTCCCAGGGATCCTCCTTCTAAACTATGCATTCTCAACAGCAAATACCATCGGCTGGGGTAAAGGCCAAATAATCGGAACTCTCATTGCCTCGGTGGCCCTCTTGGTGCTTTTCATCCTTCACGAACGCCGCGCCACCGTTTCTCTCCTCCCAACCCACCTCTTCCACTCACTCTCCTTCAACTTTACCCTCATCCTCGCTGCCATCGCCTTCGCAATCCGTCAAGCATGCACCTACTTCCTCACGCTACAGCTTCAATCCTACAATAACACGCCAATCCACACAGCTGTTCTATTCATACCTCTCGGTATCGCTGCTTTGGTTTCCCTCTTCTTCTCCGGTAGAATCTTAAGTAAGATCGGACCTAGAAAAATGTTCATCCTAGGCCACGTAATTGCGTTGCCGGGCATTATTCTCTTCTCGTTCATCACGAAGGAGTCCAGTTATTGGAGATTCACCTTTCCGGGGATGGTACTTTATATTACAGGCATTGGATTCGTTTACGTCACTGCAAATTTTGTCACTATCTCTTCGGCTTCAAAACCTGATCAGGGTGTTGCAGCTGCAGTGTTTAATGTTGCGTTGCAAGTGGGCGGCAGTGTGCTGGGGTTGGCGATTTTGACGGCTGTGGCACAGGGGGTTACGGAGAAGTTTGGGAATGTGGGAGTTGGAATGGTTGGAGAGGTTGGGTATAGGGCTGTTTATTATTCTTGTACGATCCTTTGTGCGATTGGGCTGCTGCTCTCGGTTTTCGGTGTTGATGTAGACGGAGGGAAGAAGGTTGGAGAGAGGATGGAAAGGCGGGCGGACGGTGTGATGGGAGCCGGAGAGCGGGATGAAGGGGTTGTGGAGTTGGAAGAGAGGTGATTCGAATGTGGAAATAATAAATGGTATGGTGGATACTATAAGGAAAGATCGATGCTGATCATAGCCATGTTAGGTCTCGACCATTCTCACAAACTCTTCACCGAAACGAAGTCTCCAAGTCGCAAGACTCCGCAGACTCCCGCGATGTTTCCATATGACAATGATCAATTGCTGACCCTAGAAAGTATTCAAAGTACGAAACTACATCCAAGCTGAGCTTTTCGGGTACAACACCAACCATCTGAGACACCTAAAGCCCGACAAAGGAAGAAACCAAAGTAGAAAGCGAGGAAGAATTTCTCATCGTGATGTGATCTTCAAGCCACGGTCCGAATAAAACTACGATTGAGCAGTCCGGGTTTGGGCTATGGCGCTTGAGTTGTTGAGACCTGCGAAGCACCGCCGGTTCCCGACTGTGAAGACTTCCCCGACCCCGTCAACGTACTCGCGTTCGAGGAACCAGTGGTTTGGGCCACAACGTTAGCTGGCACAGTGAGTAAATGCCGCCTCTTTCGACGTTGCGCGCGTTCTTCCTGTCTCTGCTTTTCCTCTAGCTCGCGAGCCTCGACTAACTGCGCTTCATGGTCCGCCTTTTCCTTCAGACGTTCGGCTATTAGGGTGTCAGTCATTTTCTTGTCCCTCCATTCGAGCATATTGATTTTGTTGGTACTGTACTGACTAACCTTTAGGCTTCCACCTCGACTCTAACACCAGGGCTGACCTTTTATCTGCCCAGAAACATGAACCAAGGAGAACATCAAAGGTTGCCTCTTCCACTACATAGAAATCACCCTTTCGGGATTTAGCGTGCCGATTGAGATACCATGTAAGTGTAACCTTAAACTTGGGCTTTGCTATGTGGCCCTCAATGCCATGTAGCTCCATGTCCTCTTCAAGAGGCTGCCATTGCTCTGGCGTAATGCCCGCACGGTGGAGAATCTCTGCCGCAATAAGATTGTCGTCACTTCCAGTATCCATCTTGCCTCGTACGGGAATGTATTTGACGCCTTCCGGCGGCGTGACAGCAATCGTTATATCAAAGGTGAAGTTCGACTTCGCGTACATCAGCGGTCTGGTGCGACGATCTTTCCGCGGTTTCGCCTTGGGAAGATCTTCTAGCTTCACCTCTGTCTGGCTCGTGGACTTCGTGGGTAACCAAGTGGTAACCTTGGGAGAGGATTGACCGTGTTTATTCACTTCTTCATCCTCGTCTGAAGAGTCCACAATGGAATCATTATCGGCGGCTCTATTCGCGAGTTCGGCCATGCCGGCGCTGTGAAAACAGTCAGGGTTTTGATCAGGTGGCTTCTTATGGGACTTACCTCATTGCGACTAGCTGTTGGTGCATCTTGGTGCTATTTCCGACCGTCAGAATCATAGCGAATATTATCAGGTTGTCAGCGACTTACTCGGCAGCGATATCTCGGACCAGTAACACGGAGTCGCGGAAGGCATGGTACGCTATCCTTCTCTCGTCTTCCGTGAATAGAGCTGTCACACCCCTCCTGAATCTAGACCGCTTGCCTTCCTTGCCTTTAAACACCATCCTGTCCAGGATCCTTTTTAAATCGTCGTAACAGTCTTCACACCTTCGCATGGCTGCATCCACAGACTCCGGTACCGACCCTTGATCGATGAATGTCCTAATAGTTTCCTGCAAGACTAGAAGTAGTACATCAATCTCTGCAATCTGGCTTTCAAGTTTTGGGATTGTCCGGCTTATCGATCTGCTGGTGTTCGCTAATGTTGCTGTAGTACTGATCAAGCTCGCAACAATCACCACGAGGCTGACGGGGTCCATTGTAACCGGCGCCCCTGACTAAGGTTCTGAAGTAAATCTGACTGACGAACTTGACTACTGCAAAGGGAGAAGGTGGTTTATATCTAGAGTGAGAAGCTAAGCAAAAAGTCGGCGTAAAGTATTGCCTTGTAGCCCTCAAAGCACCCTCAACAGGTCATTTTTGGGAGTCAGGCTGCCTTTTGAAATATCTTGCTACCCTGCCCGAGGGAAAGAAGTGTCGGCTTGGAGAACCAATGACTGCATAGAAGCCAAGGAGGTTTGCGAAAGGTCACGGCAGCCACAGCTGAGATTTCTTGGGCGCGGTAAGGTGTGTAATGATGATCATTAGCTCACCGATGAAAGAAGGAGGGCAAAGCATCATAATTTCCTGCAGCCCCGTGTTGCCCCAGCCAGGCTGAAGCTCTAGCTTGCATCCAAGCCACCACCAACCGAAAAAGCATACTATAGATTGCCCTGCACTGCCACAGCATACAAAATGTCGCAGCGGGGGCACATGATCCCTGTGTCTCGAACAAAGGCAGCTGCGAAATAAGCCACTCAAATTCCTGATGCAGCCGACATCTTCTGGTCCTCTCATTAAGCTGATCACGAATTATTGAGACTGCACCAACACACTTCCGGATCATATCATAGCGAACTCTACCTCGATGACAGCGCAGATGCAATGGAAGCCTCAAGGTTACCACAAACTTGCAAACATTATGGGCCGAGAGAACGATATCGCGATCTTTCGACGGTTCAACGAATTCAACATGTTGAACCTGCTGAGTCTACAAGCCGAAATGATGCACCTCCGAAGAAAGTTCTGGGATATCTGCCAGGACGATGACGAATCAGGAGGTTCAACGTGTGAGAAGTTCTCTACCAACTTTAACTTGCTGCATGAATCGGCGGGATCCCAAAGTGGGGAGCAGTATGAGATGCTTTTAAAAATTCGAAATAAGATGAAAGAATATAGTAAGTCACAATATAACGACTCAATCATTCTTTACTAACAGATCCAAGATGCCTTGCTTCTCCAAGGTCGGCTCCCTCTCCATATTATGGATCTTTACTTGTTCTAAGCAGGAAACAGTTTCGCAACTATCACATCTAAGCAGACCAAGGAAAAAAGACCTTTCATTCCTCCGAGAATGGTTGATGGACTGTAAAGGCGGCAAGGACTTCCTGAAAAATACGGAGAAATTCATCTGGGAGCCCGAAACGGAATTCGACCTGCTCACCCTCAACCCAGTAGAAGGTGAAGAGGATCTTTTCAGTCGTATTCTACGAAACAAGCTTGTTGGTTGGTACCACAAATGCCTAGGCCGAAAACGAAAGAGTCGGAGAATCGTTGACGAGGAAAGTGGTGCCGTTGCCTATGATGAATCTAAGTTGAGAGCCTTGAGCACCATTATTGCGACCGTGCTCTCTTCAGTTCTACCTCTTCTGGCTATTTTGGTCTTGTTCAAGTTCAAGAATACCTACACCCGAATATACATCGCGATTGGTTTTACAGTGGTATTTGCCGCGGCTCTATCGACTTTCTCGTCTGCCCGCAGAGCCGAGATCTTTGCGGCTACTGCAACGTGAGTATCCAAATCTTCCTGAAAGCTAAGAAGCTAGAGTGAGCGCTGAGGTTAGAATTAGGTTTGCCGCTGTCGAGGTCGTTTTCATCGGAAGCGTGACGCCGCAATAACCTCAAGATCAAAAAGTAACGCCGCCATCACGCTATGTTCTGCCTCTTTTCTTGAACAATCCCGAAGAAAGATCCATTCGATATTTTCCACAACACTTATTCTCCCTGAACAGTCCGCCTCGATAGCTACTCTGGAGCTACAACGTGGCATCGAGGCAATGCTGTTTTCTGGCAAAAACGGCCCTCACAAAGTCGGATCGTACAGATTGAGTCTGAAACCGTTCAGTAAATTCAAAACTTGAAGTCCTGACATGACATCCGGGGACGAGGGAAGTTGATGTTTGCATATGCTGCCGGCGGAAATAAAGGAGAAAGGTCTCGGGGTCAGGTCAATTTGTATAGCTCGCATGTACGTGCGCACGGTTGTGCATGCTTGTTTGATCCGGATGCCATATGGCAGGAATGCTAGAGAACTTCTAGAAGCGTAATCTTCTCATATAATTATAGCAGAGAAAAAGCGTTTACCTATCTAGATCACAGAATGTGGTACGTGAATATGAAAAGATACTTGACTACGTACTACCACTACGTATGATCCCGTAAATCCTTCGCATGGATCGCCTTCTAGTTCCCGCTGTGGATCCTGTTCTAGTGCCCGGTGCTCGGGTTTAGATCTTGGTCCTCTCCCGTGACGGAACCTGATTCTATAAGCTGGAAACGTCTGAGCGCCTAGTGTTTGAAGTCTCCATGGCATCATTCCAGAAATTGCTTTTGCTCTATCCGTGGGGAAAGGGGGAGTTGCTGTCTAAAAACAAGGGTGTGGCGGGTCGGTCTTCCTGGGCGGTCATAGCGCGGAAGACTGCTTACTTCCCCACAACTTCATTGATAGTCTCACAATGGCCCCTCTTTTGACTTGCATCTTCCATCATCAAAAGCACTTTTCAATTCGTTCCCAAACGTACGTGCGGTGCGTCGCTGCCTAACTCTTACACTACTACTAAGACTTTGCCTGGCAGCCGGGCGCTTACACAGCCCCCTCGCAAAGCCTCATTCCCCTCAGCCTTCTCCAACATGCGAATGTTCATCTATCTACCAACCTCCCGTTAATGACTTTCATTTAGATTGTTGCGGGAATCAACCTCTCGTATTCATTGTTGCATCGCTTCATATCGCGTAAAAGCATCTGCTCGAAATGGCTGAAGCGGTGGCCGTAGTCAGTATCGTTGCAAACATCGTCCAGCTCGTTGACTTCGGCTCTAAAATCTTGAGTCGTCTCGCCGAATTTCAATCGAACGTAGGAGACGTCCCAGCATCATTTCGCCATCTCAAAGCAGAGTTACCTGTGCTGCTAGACACACTTCAACAAACGAAAGCAGCTATTGATGCCGGTTCCATAGCGGAAGCGTCCAGAAAAGCTCTTCTTCCTGTCATTGAAGGGTGCCTTGCTCAGATTAAGTCGCTTGATGGCGTGATTCTCAAAGCTTTACCAATTTCAGGCAGCTCCTGGTCGAAAAGAACCACAAAGGCATTTCTAAGCCTTCGATATGACGGGAAAATTGAGAAGATAACGAAAGTCATCCGCGGATATGTTCAGACCCTAACTTACTATGCCGCTACCTCATCGACATTGCGGCCTTTGACAGGTAGGTTTCTCAACCCTGGTCAGATATCTACAACCCCAAAAATACTCTTTCCTAGTAACCAGATCTTGCTACGTCCTACTCCATGCTCTACGCTGTGCCGTTTTGGCACCGAGTTAAACTGCCATGAAGAGGTACCTCAACTAACCTTCCACTACAGGCCCTACCGCCGTCCTATGTAACCATCCACCTGAACTGTCACCATCCTCGACAGTACCCTTTCGGCGAGATGATGACTTTGTAAGCCGGGAAAGCCTCGACACGATACGACGGATATGTGGCAAGCAAGCATCTTGCGCGGCACTCGTTGGCCTTGGGGGTGTCGGGTAGGCAATAGATCCCGCCAGCGTGAACTGGATACTAACTGACGCTCTGCATAGGAAGTCCCAGATTGCCATCGAGTATTCCTACCAGGTGCGGAATGAGTCACCGGACATATGGACGTTCTGGGTGCATGCAGGTACCCAAGCCCGGTTCAAGGAAGACTACAGGAGAATTGCTGAGATAACCAAAATGGACGGCTGGGACAACGCCCAAGCAGATATTCTACACCTTGTTCACAATTGGCTATGCAATGAGTCACACGGACGCTGGGTCATGATCGTTGATAATGCTGATGATCCGAGCGTGTTCTTTGGTTTACGCAGTGGAACACAAGGTGCTGAAGTTAATGAGCCGGGCCAAGCAGCAGAGCCCTTATCAGACTTTCTACCCCAATCGCCCAACGGGTCGATCCTTATTACTTCTCGGAACCGGAATCTGGCGTATAGACTGACGGGAAAGCACGCCAACATTGTCGAAGTCAAGCCGATGGACGGAGGCGATGCCCTGGTTCTTCTCCAGAAGAAGCTCAGCCGCAATATTAACGAGGACGATGCGGCTCAACTACTAGAAGCGCTTGACTATATGCCACTTGCTATCACCCAGGCGGCGGCTTATATTGAGGAGAGAGCGCCGCGTATGACTATCTCACTATATCTAGATGATGTTCGTAGAACCGACAATGAACAATTCCGTTTACTTGAAAAGGATGTAGGAGACAATCGCAGGGACGGCAGAGCATCTAATTCCATCATCGCCACCTGGCAAATCTCATTTGAGCATATCCGGAAAGATATGCCGACGGCTGCTCGACTTCTATCGCTAATGTGTCTTTTCGACAGGCAGGGCATTCCAGTGTCCCTTCTTCAAGGTCGATACCAGCAAGATGGAGATCAAGAACCGGACTTTGAAGAGGACATACACACATTGAGGAGCTATTCTCTTGTCAGGATGAACGCGGACGGTGACGAGTTCGAGATGCATCGACTGGTGCAGTTCTCGACAAGGAAATGGCTGGCCCTTCACAATGAGCTAGAAGGATGGAAAGAAAGATATATACGCACGCTTGACTTGGCTTTTCCGGATGGGGCCTACGAGAATTGGACAATATGCCAAAGACTGTTTCCGCACGTGGACGTAGTGATGGATTTTCGGCCGAGAAATAACGTATACCTGGAACAGTGGGCGAATATTCTTTGGAAAGCTGGACGGTATGCATGGGAGAAAGGCGACTACATTAAAGCGGAGGAGATGGATAAACAGGCGCTGGAGGGGTTCGAAAATACAATGGGAAAGGATCATCCAGACACGCTCTCAGTCCTAAATAACTTAGCACTAGTACTAAATTACCAGGGAAAGTACAAGGAGGCAGAGAAAATATACAGACTAGCGCTAGAGAGGAAAGAGAAGGTGCTAGGGAAAGATCATCCTGACACGCTTATTAGCCTTAGCAACCTAGCAGTAGTGCTACAAGACCTAGGAAAGTACGAGGAGGCAGAGGAGATGATCCAACAAGCGCTAGAGATTAGAGAGAAGGTGCTGGGGAAAGAGCATCCTGACACGCTTTCTAGCCTTGGCGACCTAGCATTAGTGCTATGCCACCAGGGAAAGTATAAGGAGGCAGAAGAGATGAACCAACAAGCGCTAGAGATCAGAGAGAAAGTGCTGGGAAAAGAGCATCCTAACACGCTAACAAGCCTTGGCAAGCTAGCATTAGTGCTGCAAGACCAGGGAAAGTATAAGGAGGCAGAAGATATAAACCGACAAGCGCTAGAGGGGAAAGAGAAGGTACTAGGGAAAGAGCATCCTGGCACGCTTTCTAGCCTTAGCAACCTAGCATTAGTGCTGCAAGACCAGGGAAAGTATAAGGAGGCAGAAGATATAAACCGACAAGTGCTAGAGGTGACAGAGAAGGTGCTGGGAAAAGAGCATCCTGACACGCTCACGAGCGTCTACTGCCTTGCGCACTTGCTACACGAGCAGAAGCGGTATAAAGATGCTTTACCCTTCTACGAAAGAGCATGCGCCGGCCGTCAGAAAACACTTGGGCCGGATCATCCGGACACCAAGGCATGTTTATCCTGGTACGCTGACCTCCTAGAAACATTGGGTTCGAAGGCAGGACTGGAAGGGCCGGAGACAGAGTTGGAAGATTCTAATTTGTAAGTACTATCTGTGTTCTATGGTATAAAACTCCTTGATTCACTAACACGACTTTTTGAAACCTCTCACACTAAGAAGTTTCTTTATAGAGCATACTTCTTAAGTATTCAGAAGGCGGCAAGTCCGCATATAGAAGCAAGTTGTAGGTAGTACGTGCGGCAAACGGGTACACTAGCTGGAAGGGCAGCCACACCCGTACCGGCCATGACCTAGTCGCCTGGTTCTTAACTTAGGATGGGAAGCAGAGGAAGCGGCCAAGAAGCTACTCTGCTCCTAGTCAGCGTTGGGTTCGTCAGTCGCACCCAATCTGAGCCTTCTCACAGAAGACCCATATCCCATCACAGACAACAGGTTAGGTTCGAACTTGAACCTTCTACTACCTCATATGCCGTCTACATGTATTCGTGTGGCATAAAAATATAATGACAACTCTCAAATTCCATGCACGACCAGAGACTCACGAAGAAATAGAATAGCATATCTTCTCAGCTCATCACCTAGGTTCTCATCTACGTTCTCATGAGGTGATGCCGAGATGATGTCCGGGCTGTGCCCGATGGTTGATCTTCAGTGTTCACTTCTCATAAACCAGTGAATACTCTGAGGTCCAGCTTATCTATCGCATTAGATTACAATCTGCAAATGCCACACGTCCAAACATTATACATGAGGCACCGCCATGTCGTTATGTAGGCCAATCACTATCAAGGAGCAAACGCCGCGATGCGGGGGTGAGGCACAGCTCACATGACCTTTCTCTTTAGGCAGCATCCGTAGGATAGATTTACATCTCGGTCCACTCTTATAATTCAATTCTCGAGTAGATACCCATCTACTTATTTCTTATGAAATCTAGCTCTCGGCCTATTAATGATGGCGTCCTCACAAGGCTCTTCAACGTCTGCAGACTCGCAGTACCATCACTTCATACCACAATTCATTCTGCGAAACTTCTCACATATCTACCAGCCCTCTCCAGGTCAGTCAAAGAAGGCGTCAAAACGCAGGGGAAATAAGGCGAAGGGGGGGCCTTACCCTGGCGACCAAATGGTCAACATAATTGATCTCAAAGACGATGCACCAACTCTCACAGAGTCCCGGATTAGACGCACCTTTGGATTGACGGATATGTACCGCGATTTTGCGAAGACTTCTGACCAGCAATACCTCGAAAAGGAGCTTGGAAAACTCGAATCCCGGGCTGGTCATATCATAACTCGTATAAGGAAGTCACTGGAATCTGGACAACTGGCAGTATCGATGCCCCGACAAGAAAAAGATATCTTACGCAAGTTCCTATTCATCATGAAATACCGGGGAAGGGGATTTCATCAACGTTTTGTCGGCAACGAGTCTGGAGAATATTCAGAAGATGACAAAGTCAAGTTCATCGAATACATGCGAGATAAAGGCTACCAAAAGCCTCTAGACGTGTGGTTTAACAGCATACAAGTAATTCTAGAGTTGGAAATGGACTTGGGAGGGAAGTGGCGCACCGAACTGTTGGATCGGATGTACCCTGATGATGCGATGGGGTACATAATGAATATTGAAGGGTTCTTCCTCGCGCTCTGCACACCTGACAGCTCACACGCTGAGTTCATCCTAACGGAGAACTGCTACAATGTTCATGAGGGACCAAATAGTATTGCAGTGAACCCGATCACTGATGAAGTCGAACCTGGCTGCTGGACGTCGTATCACGAATTCAGTCCGATATCCCCGAAGCTGATGCTGGTTTTGCGGAGCGTACTTCTCCCAAACTCCAGGGAGGACGCAAGCGAGAGTATTAAGAAGTGGAGGGAGAATATGTACGAAGCCAATGCCAGTTTGCATGCTAACCCTTCTGCTGCCAACTCGATACTCGCGGATCTTCCCGTCACCAAAGCACGAAACTCCTACTCTTCAGTAGGTCCTCAGGGAATGCAACTTCTCCCTGGTGAAGATGGCTCCCGGCGCTCTAGTCACAATTTCATTTTCCCTATCTTCCAAATATCTACTATTCACGTCGAAAAGATCAATACCATCCTACTTGATAATGCACACAAGACTTCGGCTGTTGCGTTCAAGTCTCGATCTGCATTGAAAGACACCTTAGTGTATTATCTCACTCTTCCAGCTGATCAAGGTTTCAAGCTTGTTGGAGACCAACCAAACGATACTCGAATAGTTTACCTGTCGAAGCTGAAGAAAGTGTTGGATCAACTGGGATCTGACGTCCAACTCGTATATAAGAAGTTGCCCAATATCAAAGAAGTTAAAGAAAAGGCCTTTGAAACAATGGGCCAAGAGTTCATGAAGCATCTACCGGAGCAACCATCAGATTTCATGCAGCTCTACACCAAACTAGGTACAGTTCTTCCCTCAAACCAAACTTCTCTCTAATGCCAAATGTACAGGTGGAAGCGGCGCAGTTATGCCAAAAGACATGGACCAAGTTCAAAAAATGCGTTTTCTGAGAATCAAAATCGACGTATGGACGAAAGGTCTAGACGAAGCGATCCGGGAAAAAGTGCGAGATAATCTGCGGGATATCTTCTGCCAGCTGCCTTCTCGTCGCCTTTGGATGTACCTCAAGCAACTCAGAATAATGTCGCTACGGCCTCCGCGGGCGGGGACTCCTCTTGCCATGTCCAGGCTCGACAACGACTACCGCGAGCTCATGGATGGGCCTGAAGATATTATTGTGAAGGGTAGGTATCGGCTTATCCTTTTGTACTTAGCTAATTTGGTGCTCCGCAGCCAGCCATCTAGTACATCCCGAGAAACTCGGTCGTTTGTTGCACTTCACTGTAATGAAGGACATTCAATACCGGCGCAATCCTGGCCTCGGTCCATCGTCTGACTTTACTCTGGACGAGGCTGGCGCAAAGCGCTTGTGTGAAATCACAGCTATTACGTTTGGGCCTGCTGGTAAGTTCTAAACTTCATCCTTTCAGTCTCAATTGCTAACATTCAGGTAAGGGAGTATTTGCGATTGTGGTAAGTCAACGTGCAAACCATCAGCTAGCCTTTCCTTTGGTAAACTTCATCTGCAGGTATTGAACCAATCGAGAATAAGGCCAAGTCCGTGACATCTACGCTTCGAGCTACCGAGGGTTATAAGCCGTTTATGAATCCTGTATGGAATGTGGAGGAGAATATCGAGGTACTAGCGAGGTCATATGTACGGGAAGACGTCGATAGCCTTTTGGGGGAGAAGTTGCCGAAAGGAACGCTGCAGGAATTGAAGGAGGTGTTGTTTAACATCGTCTATCCTACCTATAGCAAATAAGCAAAAAGTGACGGCGGATAGTAGACTGGAGTTACGACTTATGTATGGCTTCACAAAAGTTAGCAAATTTGGCCTAGGCAGGTTGTTAGGCTATGTGTTGCTCATCTTACCTTTCTCAAGGAGGAAACAAATGCCTACAAGAACAATGTGTTTCATTCGGCAACTGGTAAGCGTGGCCGAGCTAGCCTTATAAAACTCTCATTGATTGCCCTGTGGCCTCAACATGACGGGGATCCTCATCCCACGGAAGACGCAAACCTGGTCCCCGAGCATTATGCAAGAATGTACCATCCTGATCCTGCCTTGCTGGGGATTACAATTTATTTGTATGGTGAATCCGGGCCTTCAGCTCAGGACTAGAATATGTGATAATTTGGCATCCGGGCGAGGACTCTAGAATCCTCAATGTCACTTTGGTAGTGTACTGATACAGGAGGAGGAGATCCAGCCGAACGGTAAGGTCTGATCTAGTTCCCGTTGTGGATCCCGGTTCCAGTTGCCCGGTCCTAGTCACCCGGTTGTAGTTCCCGCTCCCGTCCCGAGAACCCCCACTTGGTCTGAGCTGGCCCTCCCCAACAAAACTCTCTATTAAGAGACCCTTAGGCTTTGGTTGTCTTACTTTGATACTCTCATTATCTTTTGAGCTTTCTCAACATATACATCTATTCGAGAACCCGGTGGATTCAGTTTTACTCGGTCACCGTTTGACGCTCCATTTTCTACTACTTGTCATGACTACTGTGAGCGACGACACTATTCGATATGGCAGCAAATGCCCATCCCTACTCGATCAAGCTCAGGAAGTCATCTGGACCTTGTTTGGAGCAGTATTTACCTTCTAGCTCTGCTCCGTCACAGCAGTATTCATCTTGTCGCTATGCTGGTCCGCTATTCAACCCATCCTCATCTCCCTGGGCTTGCAGGAACCACTACCGCCGCAAGCCCCGTCCGCTGTCGAAGTCACCGTTGCTCGATTTCCCGTGGACGGACGAGCCCCGCGGTCTCACCACAACTCCCGAGCCAGTCCATGTAGAACCCAACTTCTTTCCCTCATATTCCAGACGTTTTTAAATTTTGGAACCTTCCACCGAACCACATAATTCAGAGAGATTTTGAAACGACACAGCTGAAACATCAACCTGTCTATCAGTATGATGGGATATACTTGACAATCTATTCGTTCGCGCTAGATGATCTGCTAGAGAATCACCACGTTCCTGAGATCTTCAAGCCAAGCTCCAGAACGTTTGGAGATGTCTTCGTCGCGAAGCTCAGGAAACGACACTGTGGAATGCATGGGTGGGCTGAATATGAGGATCTAGACCGACAATTTCTCACTCTACCGTGTGTTCAGGAAGCATATTCGAAGTTACGGAGCTAGTGATGCTCGCCGTAAAAAAAAAAGGGAATATTCATGACAAACTGAGTAGGGTCAACCACATATGGCTTTGCGGGCCGTTATTGGAAATCATATGGTCGCTAGCATAGGCCTGCGGATCTTATTTTCATGGTTTCCCTCTCCCTATCTCGATTGCCATGCTTCTTCGATGTCTTTCTTGATTCCTCTCAGCTTCTTTTGCGATCGCACCAGGCTTCTGAACGCTTAGGCTGTCCGTACTGTTATCAATGGTCGAGCACGTCAACGGGCGGTCTACGAACTATAAGAAGGAATTCCAATGTGACATGAGTCAGGTTGCGGGAGCTGGGTTGGGATTTAGTATCCGATGATTTGATTCGTGAAGGAGAGTTGAAGCTGAGACTTTGGTTGTATGGTTTGTCAGCAATCCTTCCCGCTATGCCTCTTCCGACCAGGCTCTTTCGAGCTCAGTATTTTGGGGTATAAAGACGTGCAATTGCAAGTTGTCAAACTGAGAGACGAATTCCGCTCTCGATTTTTTGGCCGACTTGTGACCAAGGTCACAGACATGCATTTACTTCAAACTTCACGCCAATGATGATAGGCGTATATTATAGGAGCTATAACCTTATTCGAGTTTCCTAATTTTTCCGATTGAATTAATACCAAGGGAATTTACGTGGAAGCAGAATTAGGAAATTCTAACGTCGCATCGTTCTTGACCCAAGATGCCGCAAGTATGGATGCTGGAAAGAGCATTCAGGCAGCATCATCTCCATTCTGCAAAGGTGGACCCAAGTGAAACTATGAACTACACATCAACATGGCTCTCAAATTACCATCCCATCTTTCCAAACACTATCATTGAAGACATAGATATATCAAGACTTATTATAACACTTTCTTCGACATATTCACTCCTTTATCCTGCACTCGAACGCCGAAACACCCAACCATCTCGAGTTCCAATCCCACTTATTACATTCACATCCAAGCCTCACATTCATCATAAGCCAAAACATCTTCGATAACCCCGCCTTCTGGTCCCGCTATTGCGCTCTCCCCCACTCCACACACGGCCTCTCCTCAGCCAGCGAATGGCCTAGTGTCCAACGCATCCTCGGCCCCGTCAATGGCCTCCGCTGTCTCGATCTCGGATGCGGCGAAGGTTTCTTCTGCCAATGGGCCATCGAAAACGGCGCTTTCTCCGTCCTCGGCATCGATATCTCAGAAAACATGCTTGAGTCCGCACGAAAACGTCGCAATGGGATGAAACTAGCTTGGGAACTATCGACAACTTATCAGCAAGGGAACTTGGAAACAGTGGTGTTGAAGGAGAAGAGCTATGATTTGGTGGTTAGTATGATGGTGATGCATTATCTGCCGGATGAGGCGTTTTTGAGGCTGCTACGGGAGGTGTATAAAGCCTTGACACCTGGCGGACAGTTCGTTTTTTCGATCGTACATCCATTAGATGATTCCTCCTACACGAAACCCGGCGCTGCACTCGATGCTTGCATGGACATCTACATGGAGGGATTAAGGGAGAGGAAGTGGTTGGGTACGAGCGTGAAGAAGTATCATCGAATGGTTTGCACATATTCGATGATGGCGCTTGAGGCCGGATTCAAGGTCAAGACTTTGAAGGATGTTGTTACGGAGGCGGATGGGGCGAGACGGTTCATGGATGATTGGGTTGGAAAGGAGAAGCCTATGTATCTGGTTCTTCAGCTTGAGAAACAGTCGGCGCAAGCGGTAAACTCCAGTAGGCACGGGCCGTTGTGGGAAGATATACGAGATATGCTGTTCGGTATTTCACGTGAGAGGTTACGTGAGAAGTCCGTGGAAGGTCACTCAATAGAAGGGACGACCCCCGTGGCTGGCATTCATAGAAATTCGATTTAGAGACTAGGGACTTGTTGCTGACAGCCTGTACAAACTTTTCTATGAGTGAATAAGATCTTTAACATTGTGCTGCTGCTTATACATTTGATGCCAAAATTTTCCATGTTTCTCAGGAAAGCTGGGTCTCGGGAATTAAGAAGTTATGGATCAGTTTATGAAAGTGGTAGATGGAGTCGTTTATTAACGATGGTGAGAGGTAGGGAATAAAAAAGGCATCGCGGAAAAAGGGGTTTCTTTCTGGTTGGAGGCTTATGTCTGCTGCTCAGTCCAGTCTCGAACTTAGAAAGCTGGGTAGAAGTTGTCTGCAATATGAGCAAGGTAAGAGACCCGATCTAGATTAATTACGGACGTCTTAGGGAGCAAACTTGAGGAGAATTCAGATACCCAGAACAAATTCGATGAGAATCCACGTCTTCTAGAGGAACGGTCGGAGTTTCAGATCGATTCTGTATATTTGCCGGCAAAGGGACGTTCCCAGTCGAGTAGTGTCGAAGAATAAGGCAAGGCAAAACAAAGCGTGAGCAGGAGATGGCACGTAGTAGTCGACTTACAGTAACTTGAAAATGGAGATTATTGTTAAGTTCGAGAGCAATGCTAGCATCCCAGCCCCACGGTGGATGTTGTTGTTCGTGATACTGCAGACTTCCTTGGCCGTAAAGGCCTGAATAGGTCGTGTCGCATACACAGCTTTCCGAATGGCCTCAAGGATCGCAACTAGCTTTAATGCCTTTCCCAAAGCCCGAATCGGCTTTGTAGACCGGTATTAAAGAAGGTGATAAGCATAAACCTATGCTCTGAAAACGACAGATATGACACCCGTGTAGTAAACGAGTTCACTTCATAACGTATTTTGGAGTGTAGAGAAGTAGTTGCAAATGGTGTGAGTGGTGATTTGTGATTCATGTGAGAATAAGATCTGGAATCTTGATAGACCGTGTATATCATAGAGTGCCGTGTGCTCCACATCGAGAATGACGGCCTAAGCCAATTCATTGATGCCCAGGAGATAGCTCGATATCCCGAACGTCAAAGGCAAAATCCTTCTCTTTCTTCTTCGCCATCCAACTCAAGAACAACCAAGTAATCCAATCCATCATGAGAGTCAACAACCAGCCCCGGTCTTTGGTGGTCTCCCATCGGAAATTAGCTTCTTTAACCGCAGCATCGATCCGAGGTCTTCGTAACCGATCATAGTCACTGAAGATTTGCGGGATTGATTTGCTTTGATGTTCAGATAATATGCGGGAAAACAGTACGACATCTTCGAGCGTTAGGCCGACACTCTCGCCTTGCGGAGGCATCTATCATTTAGTCAGTCAATTTGTATCGCTCTAGATCATACTTTTGAAAATCGCCTTACAGCGTGTGCTGCATCCCCTAGCAGCATGATGCGTCCAGAACTCCAAGCGCCGTTGGCAGCCAATCGATGCACAGGATAAAGAATGAACTGGTCCACCGCTGATACCATCTCTTTGAGGAATGGAAGTGAAGGTCCGGAAAATCGTCGCATTATATCGCCCTTCAAAGCTTCCTGGTTCTTCCCTTTCACCTCCCAGCCTTCCCTATCAACTTCATCCTGTGCGCTCGTTACCGCCGCAACATACAAACGAGACTTGTTGGGATTGGTATACGACATAAGGAAGCTACCATATCTTCCTATGTAGGTGGCTGTTGACTCGAACGGTAAACGATCTGCAAAGGGGGAGGCGTCAAGTAAAGCGTATGCCACAGCTATTCCAGAATAGATTGGCTTTCGATCAGGTTCGACGAATTTCATCCGTACAGCGGAATGTATACCATCGCAGCCCAGAAGTATATCGCCTCTGACGGCTGATCCATCTCGAAATTTCGCTTCGATGCCATTCTCGTCTTCTGAGACTGCATCAATTGAGCTACCGTACTCCACCTTCACTCCTTCAGCCTCTAATGTTTCCAACATTGACATGAGGAGATCTCCCCGCATAACTCGTAGTCCACGCTGCTTGAATTTCGGGAGATTGTCGAAGTTCACGAGGCCGAGTCGCTGGCTTGTTCGTTGGGAAATGACATCGATATGGCGCACTTCGCATCCTCGCTGTAGAAGGCGTGGGAGAACGCCGAGATGATCAAGGTAACGTAGAGCATTGGGGGTCAGATTAACGGAACCTCCGATTGTTGCTGGCCTGGAGCGGATTTCGAAGACGGAGCAGGTTATCTTGTTCAAACGTGTAAGAGCTAGAGCAGATCCAACCCCAGCGATACCACCCCCGATGACGATAACATGTTCGATAGACATTCCGATGAAGGCGCAAGGTAATGAGACGGTACGAGTTCAGATGAGAAGTTGCTACGCGTAGAGATACTGACGATATGAAAGAGAAGTAGCTGTATCTAATAGGGCTCTTGTATTCAAGCCGCCCTTTCCATCTTCTTAAATAGTCTCATATGATCCTGGACGCGTCTTAGCTCACGTTCCAAAAGGAACGAAACATGGTTCTCATTCGGTCGATGAAAGTCTCGAAGCTAGCCTGCGCCCTCTCCCTTTAAGGGGTGTGGCGTCGAAAGGTTGCAAGTTTCTCTTTCATAATTCAATTGTAGTCGGCGAGCAGGATCGAGTTTAATGGTATTTCGGGTTTCACTCTATGATGACGACGACGAGAATGCGTGGTGCACGCGAGGGATGCGAAATACGAAGTTGTGGCTTCGAGGCTTGGCCGAAAGAGGAAAAGCACGGCTAGCCACAGATTTCAGCCGCAGCCCGCGTACATTATCATCAACTCATTCGATAATCCACTTCGTCTCAGACACTTTTCCTTCATCAAACATCTCCAACGCCTCTCCATACATCAGACCATGAACATAGGTCTCTCCCACCAGACGGCATCGGTTTGTGTTCGGAACTTTTCGGAGAAGATACGGCGTAGGACAATAGAATCCCACGCAAAGCCGGTCTCCAACTCGAGTATCGGACGGCCCGAGCCCAATTCTTCCAGCTCTGGTAGCAAAAAAGCGTCGCCGTCGAGTGATCTGCTGTAGAACTTTTGCGAAAGTTGCTGCCGCCGGCGATGGCTTGACTTCAGTTTGAGACTTCCCAGACCACAGTATTTGTTCAACGGACTGCTTATACGCGAGGTATGAATCGACGAAGTTGTATTCGTGGTCAGGGTCGAATAATATACCTCTCCTCTTCGCCGTATCATCGACAACGCAGTTAGCCAGAATAGTCCTTACGTAACTTTCAAAGCGGTCATCGCTTTCTACCAATGTCCGACTCATTAAGGAATCACAGTCGTTATCCCACAGCTTCGTTTGTTTTATGCTCTCAATGGATAGTAGATCTCTCGACTCTGCAGCGACATTGCAGTCGATCACTTCAGAAACTTCGTCCAATTCAATACCGCTTAGAAGGATATGATCCGTGCCATCAATGAGCTGGACTTGACGAGGATTTGACGTGTCATACTTATTATGTTCAGGAATCCTGCCGCGGAATAGATTGACGATTCCCCGTGCGTGAACAAATCTTCGGCGCGGCAGGCTCCATTTACTTTGCCGAATGGACCCAGCGTGGTACATTCGGGCTTTCTGATCCTCTGGTACTAGACGATTCCCGAACCAGTTCGATCCCAATGGGATGGTCTCTTCCTGGGAAGCAAAATTGGGACACCAGGAAGGTAATCCATCGAGGTTCTCTTTCCTTACAACATGATTAAGCAAGCACTCTTTCAGTTCTTGGCGAAGGTAGTATTTTCCAAAAGTAATAAAAACCCTGGCTGGCGGCTGAGTGGAGTCCAGATTGAGGCTCCGTACGGCTGCAGAGTCCAGTAAAGACGATTGCCCGATAACCATATCAGCGGGAACCGTTGCCTTTCGCCGCCTCGTTACAACAAGGAGGGTACCAAGGCCAATACCCCATCCATTTGACGTCAGCTCCTCGCGACAGATTCGCACTTCATTCATACAGTCGAAAGCATGTCTATCTTCGATAAATGCATGAGACTGCTGTGATATGATCCAATCTTCAAAGCCTGCCCGCGTTATTGCAGAAGCGAATTCGTCAAAGATCTTCCACGGAGTCTTTGTATCTCCGCAGAGCACATGTATCGAAGGTCGAGACGCAGTACTCGTCTCGTCATCCCCAGCGGCAGCCACTTCCTGCAGCGTCCAGAGTCGGGACCACCAAGGATGTACAAGAAGACTGCGGAAGGCTCCCCAGATCTCACTTTGTGGAGGAGGTAGGCCGCTCATTTCAAAGCCTGCTAAACTTTGGGAATTGAGTTGGCTTTCACAGTTTAGGTTGATCAATCTCTTAGAGATATCGGACATAGCTGCAATGGCAGCTCTATTATCGTCCGAAGCTGCACCAAGCCAGACAAGCACGTTGGTTGAGTGTTCGTAAATGTGACGCATGAACGGTATTTGCATATTCTTGTCCTCTGGATTTCCCTGATCAATGCAAAGTGCATCAATCCAAATAAATCGATTATAGCGCTGCCGTCGCATCTCTTGCAAGAAATCATAAAGATTCCGCTGTATCCAAACAACACCATCTCGATGGGATTCAAAATCCAGAACAGGCTTGTCATTAACCAGCTTGGGACCAATTGTTGTCATATTGAGGCGAAATCGCTCTCCGTCGTTTCCCCATGTATACGAGAGAGCGTCATACCCTAAGGTATCATCTCCAAGTCGCGGGATGATAAGGTTATCATCGTGCGCAAAATTGGCAAAAAGATGGCGGAATTCGAGTTGCGCCCATGCCATTTGATAGCTACTCGCAGACAGAAGCTTCCCAGACAGAGGCTCCTCTGGATCGTTCAGGTCTAGCTTGAAGAGCCTCCATTGCAGATGTCTGGCTGGGTCGTATTGATACGGCTTGTCATCCATCGCGTACATCAAAATTTCGCCGTGGTGAAAGATCGAACTTACTCACCCATCCTGTCTAATCAGAACTTTGCGAGCAGTAGCGGTCTTTGGTTCGTTCTCGGAGGTCTAAGGTAAATGTTGTAAGAGACGATCGCGTGTGAAAGAAATTTCGAGATCGTAAAGGGCGAAGTTCGCGATCTATGACGCCACACGCCTAAGCGTTAATAAGCAATTACTTGATGCAACGCATGACCGCATACATCCAAATCAGGGGATTTTGTTGACTCTCCTTATGATAATTAGATATTGAATATACTAATTGATGGTTTAGATTTCTAGCTTTGTGGTGCTACAGAAAAATTCTCAGCTCCTTCCCAAAAACCCATCCACAGCTTTAACTTTCACAGCTCCTGTTACACCCGTCCTATCCGCACCATTCTGCTCCTGATGATTTGCAATCGCCGGACTCTTCACATGCACATCATCCACAAACTTCCAATCCTCGTAGACTTCGACCGTCCGAACCGTACTTTCCTCCTTATCCTCCATAACCGTGTATCCAAGAGTCGGCTTCTCATTCTCGGTAACATAGTCGATAACGGATTTCCAGCCCTCCAGCGAATGGGTTAAGGTCCCTGGCTTGTATTCAAAATGCGCTAGGATGATTGCAGGATTGGCGGAGAGAGACGGAGCAGGCGATCGAGCTAAATTGGAAGAAATGGGACAGCTGTGGACTTCAGGGGCTCCAGCTAGAATATTAGGCTCAGAGAACAACTTTAAGAGCGCTTGGACAGGGGGCGTGGCAACATGGGCTTCCATGACCTGTTCCGAAGCGTACCTAGATGGCGATGTGAGATGGATTTGAGATAAAGCAAGCTTCACCTTACTCTTCAATCATGTAGAGTTCTGTTCCTGTATCGTCGTCCATTGGAAGGGTGACGACATATCGAAGAACTTCCGGTTCATTGGCCGTAGTGTATTCCACTATCTCATGAAAGGCCGCAAGGACCTGCAGAATGGTATTAGCAAGGGTTTGGAGGTTTAGAAAGTACCATTACCTTTTCCCGTTCATCTTTACTGGCCGTCACAACACGCGCTGTTGTCACTATTGAAGACATGGTTGAGGATGAAGAATTGGACGTGGAGGTCTGAGATGTAGATATCTGCCGGATATCAAAAGCCTAGGAACGGGAACCCCGCAATACGTTTCCCGCAGCGGATGAGCCAAATTTGTCCAGATGGAATGAACATTTCAGAGTCTTATTATGCTATGACTCTACTAGATGAGTATACCCAGCAATAGGAAGATCTAAATGAGGAAATGCTTACCATAATCGGGATGCTGTTTGACTGGCTTCGAATACCGTGTTCTATGATCCAAGCAACGACTTGTAGACTTCTTCAGGCATATGTGGTATATACATGCCGTTAGTTCTTGAATCCTTGAATTATATTTGAGTATTTGGTACAATTTGCGATTGCTAGTACTTAAGAACCACTGTCAAGGTGTCAGGGGTGTGGCGATAGTTTGGAGGGGCTTCGCACGGGCCACTTGTCACAGCCATCAACATCGACATCCAGTCGTGCGAACCCTACGGGTTTTCCTTTCGATGATACA
>AJFK01000813.1:0-24326 GCA_000467715.1 Hysterium pulicare CBS 123377
AATAGCTAGCCTATAGTAGCCTTAAAAATATTAAGTTAAAATAGAAAAAATATAGAATTTAAAGCTAAACTAATTATTCTAAATTAAATTTTATAATTATAAATTAGTAAATAAAAAATATATAGAATAAGTAGTATTTTAGATAATTTTAGTATTAATTAATTATATAGTTAAAAAGTTATAAGATTGTGCTGTTTTAGATTTCCGGCGTCTTGGTGGCCGGTGAGCCTCGGTAGGTGGTGAGGAACGTTATTACCGAAAGTGGAAAAGCATGATAGAAGACTGCGCCGCCACATGTGGCTGTGCGTACTAGCTTTGAATCACCGTTGCCAACTGACCGCTTTTTACTTTTGTACAAAGCCCTCTCTCCCGCTTCTTCATCCCATTATCGCAATTATCAAGTGCATCCTCATCTGTATCCACCACCATGAATTCCGAACCCAGTCTTCATCGGGCTATCTCGATGAAACCGAGCCCGTTTCATACCAATCCCCTCCGAAGTGATCGAACAGGCAGCCCACGCCCGGATTCACTCCGTCACCCGACATTTTCCGACCACCATGCCGCTACGATAGATGGCACCAGCACCGGCATCGAGGCTTCCGCTCAATCGCACGATGACCAAGATGCCGTCTCCCGTCATGTTGCCCACCACGATAACGATGTCGAAAACCAAAAGCTGCCTCAGTACACCGATGTCAACGATCCCTACAAGCTCGCGAGCGGGATCAAGACCCAGAGTGAACTCGATATGATGAGAGCGAATACTTCCAGGAAGCGCGATGGCTGTGGTCCGATTACACTCAACAAGAGCTCATATAAGGCGAGGAAGATCCAGGGATTCTACGAAAGCCAGAATGAGAACATTGAGAGGTTGCTGAAGCCTGTGGATGATCATGTCAGAGAGGCAAAGGAACAAGATGGTGATAATCACCTGAAATTCAAGATCGCCGTTAATGGAAGTTTCGCGGCGAATGTCATCCTTGCGGCATTGCAGCTGTATGGCGCTTCGTCGTCTGGATCGCTTTCGCTGTTCACCACCATGGCCGACGCGCTATTCGACCCTCTCTCAAACGTTACTTTGATCCTCAGCAACCGGGCTGTCAAACGTGTTGACGCACGCAGGTTCCCTTCAGGCAAGGCGCGGATTGAGACGGCCGGCAATATCTTTTTCTGCTTCCTCATGTGTGCCGTTTCCGCAATCATCATTGTGGAGTCGATACGAGAGCTTGCGATGGGCTCTACAGGCGATACGAAGAACTTCCACTTGCCTTCTGTCATCGCCGTGGCAGTTGCTTTCTTGACCAAATTGTCACTCTTCTGCTACTGCTGGGCGCTGCGCAATGTCTACTCTCAGATTCGAATTCTATGGGAGGACCACCGCAACGACTTACTCATCAACGGCTTCGGTATTCTGACATCCGTCGGTGGTAGCAAGTTAAGATGGTGGATCGATCCCATGGGCGCCATTATCCTATCCTGTCTGATCATCTTCCTGTGGATGCGGACAGCTTATTCCGAGTTTCAGCTGCTCATTGGTGTTTCGGCAGATACGCCTATGCTGCAGCTGATCACATATATCTGTAAGTTCAGAATCTTCCCGCGCCCTCTTGGATTCAGTGATGCTAACATGATCCAAGCCATGACGCATTCTCCCTATGTCAAGCAAATTGACACCGTACGTGCCTACCACTCTGGACCTCGGTTGATCGTAGAAGTTGATATTGTTATGGACCCAGACGAGACGCTTCGGGCAACTCACGATGTTGCTGAAGAACTTCAGATGAAGTTGGAGAGCCTACCTAATGTGGAAAGGGCATATGTGCATGTGGACTACGAGACCAGTCATGCGCCGGAACATTTCTTGAAGAAGGAATTATAGTACGGGCACTTGAAGGAAGGCCCAGGTTGCACGGATTGGAAGTTTCTTGTACATTCTTTTGGCAAAGCAGCAATCATTTTCTGTTCATTCATACGGGAGGCTGCGTTCTTTATTCTCATTGTCCAAAGATGTGACTTTCCCACGGGCGAATGATTGTATTAAGCTGTAATATAAATACCCCAACTAGACCTTTTTGATTTCCACGAAGACGAATAAATGCTACAACACAGTAAACGGATTGAATTACGTAGAGCCTATCAAACCCCACACTTCCAGTCTCCAAGCACAGGCCCAAGCGACATTCACGTGTGAACAGCCAACGAACCATCATCCTTCCCCTCCCACCAACAGCAGCTCATCCACAGAGCTTACCTCCACGCTTGCCGCAGCCACGCATTACTATTCTTGCATCATGCACTCCACACTATCCTCTTCTATGACAATCAACATGAGCTCTTTCACGGACTCTATAAATGTGTTGTCTTTGACATGCGGCAGCTATTCGCGTCATGTCGCCACAATCATATCTCTCGTTTTGGAAACGCATAGGACTTGACGATCAGCATCGGGATACTTGTCTGAAGAATATTGAAGTGGCCTATCCAGGTTGCGATGTTAAAGAGATAGAGGAGCAGGGATATTGTAGTTTTACTCTCCTTGTATCTCAGGCTTCACCATGCATGTCAGAGGAATTGATGGAATTAGATGAAGGTGTCGCCTTCGTTCCTGATTGCATCGATGAGCTTCCAGCTAAAGGGAGAAACCATGAGGGCTCTTCAAGAAGATGGATTGTGCAACTACGTCCGGAACAACATGCGTTAGATGTCGACATCGCACAAGCAGCAACATCGACATATGGTAATCTCGCACCCAAGGCTCAAGAGCTGGACATGAATCTCGATTTACCTGTACCATTGAAGATATTTGAACTGGACCATGTATCTGGAACCCCGTATTCAAGTTGCCAGCACCGTTCCATGAGCATGGACGAGCAGACCTGGAGGAGGCAAGTCATATTGGTCAAAGACTTCGCGGGGTTCATCGCTAGAGCATGGCCTCCGTCTACCTCTCATGATTCATCCCAGAGCTTCAACAACAAATGTACAGGGAAAGTCGGCGCCAGAATCCCTCAAAAGCTCAAGCAGTTGGCGGAGGAATTACCTACTGTCGCGCTACGACAACGAGCTGCTGCTATTCTGGGAGAGATCTCTTGCTTAGAGGAGCTCCCTGTGGTGCTTAACCATGGCGATCTGATACCCTCCAATATGATGATCGACCTTGAAAGCGGACATCTAAAAGGTCTGGTTGACTGGGCTGAAGCAGAGTATCTCCCTTTTGGCATCTGCCTCTCCGGACTAGAATACCTCTTAGGCTTCCTCGATCGATGCGATAACACTACCCGTTCCCCGAAATTCCTCTACTACGAGAAGGTCAATGAACTCAGGATGGTATTTTGGATGGAGCTCGTTGACCGATGTCCGGATGTAGGGGGGTTGCTGAAGGGGGTTATGCTGGCGAGGGATGTGGGCGTTTTGCTTTGGTATGGGTTTGCATGGGATGAGGGGGCGATTGATAGAGTCGTGGATTTAGAGGAGGATTTACTGGAGGTGGAGTGTTTGAATGTTTTTCTTGGGGTCTGTTCATACGGGTGAAACAAAACCGAGGGGGTATGATAGTATGGTATGCTCCTGATACTTGGAAACCTTGGAACTTGATTCTTGTATATTTCTTGTAATACTTCGCCCACTGCTTCGCTTTTTCTCGTGCTTCTACTGCATCAATGAGCACATCTCTCGTTAATTGCTTTCCTTCGCCTTTCCCACTCTTCTGGATCTCGGGTTGAGCGTGAGTCATGATGCTTCAATGATCCAGCATTACCAAGGAAGGCAGGCTTCGGTACCGACTACTTAACCTTTACCATCCACGAACACTCCTCTTTTCTTTGATCCAACTCAGCAAAATCCGTCGATGCACTCAACTCTTCTCACCAGCAATAATCTCATTCATCTCACACCTCTAACCCGCAATATCATATCCATCCACCGATCCGCATGCCCCACCCGCAAAGCACGAAGCACTATCCACCAAACAGTCACAGCACCATGAACACAACCAACTCCCACCCAAGCAACATCTCCGCCCTTTCCTCTCAACAACCACCTCTCTCGGAAGAAGAACCTGACATCACCAGCTCCTTGGTCATACATCAGACCACTGAAGCCGCAACCGAAGTAGAAACGGAAGAAGACGAGTTCGATCATAACTGCTTCTGCTCCTTCACCGCAGAAGAACTACGCAACATGTGTCCTCCCGAGGCCCGAGCCCGCTCTGGAACATCAGCATCTTCTCATACTCTATCTGCCGGACAATCACCGGAGCTGAAGCCAGTGGACGAGAGCGGCCTTATAGAGAGGAGGGATGATGATGGGGAGGTGGAGGAGGGATGCAGTGGAGAAAATAAGGGGTTGGTTAAGGAAGGGGAGTCCACCATGCCATCTCGCTCTGGAGCCAACCCGTCGATGTCTCCTACAAAGCCTTCGTCCTCGAGCCCAATCAACTCTCCTACCCAGCACCCACTTCAGTTCCCGGACACTGAAGATGTGGAGTTTGATTGCGGATACGAAGGTTTGGATAAGGGCGATGATGCGACAAGAGCTAGATCCGGGTCCAGAGAGCCAGACGAAATTGCCCGACGCAAGTGCGTCACAGAGAGCCGTTTACCAGACCTTGGATATGGGATGCAGAAGAGGGAAAGAGGTGAAGGTGCTCGTCCAGGCTCTTCTTGTAGCACACTCTTAAAGGAAGCAGCTACATCGGAACGCGAAACGCATGACTTCATGGCGGAGCTTCGATCCGAACGTGACGACTGGATACGTGGCCGTTATTTAGACATCTGGACGGGGAGTGAGAGGGAAATGCAAAGGGGATGCGATACCGGATCCCCTGTTAGTCTACCACCACCATCCACCTCCCCCTCCTTCCCACCTCTCCACAGACCCAAATACAATACTCCCAGCTATGTCGTCTCCCCGGGCTCCTCCTACGCTACTGAGACAACCAACCTGCCCAAAGAACCCGCTACCACGGGATCCCCCGACCCCCACTTCTCCTTGCCAACCCTCCCACGAAACTTCGACGCCCTCCTCGAAAATGCCATCCGCGACATAGATCGTGCGGGCGAGGCATTGCGAGAGCTCAAGGCTGCTTGCAATAGACTACCACGACGGATCCCGGAGCCTAGGGAAGGTGATTTGCCGGTGCTAGATATGGATGATAGGTATAGCTATCGTTACGGGGCGGTTGCGCTAAGGGACCTTGATGTGAGGATGGCGGAGGAGAGGGCTGAGAGGAGTAGGGAAGGTGTTGAGTCTTTGTTGAGGGGAGTGAGAAGATTTGCGGGTAAGAAGCGATGAGGAAGAGGAAGAGGAAAGGATAATGTTAGTTATTGATGAAGAACATGCGTTTGCGGATGGATGTGGTTTTGGCGTGCGGATCGTGAGTGTAAGGTGGGAAGGCGTTGGTGTGGGGAGAGTTAGGGTGTAGAGAGATGATAGTCAAGTTCAAAGTATAGTAATTCAGGATTTAGAATTTAGAAAAGTTTTCTTTTTGTTTTGTGAGTAGTGCTGAGACCGGTATAATGCATTTCTGAGTGTGCAGTGAAGCTCTCTAGTGAAAGCCTAATAAGTCGTGTGATTGGAAAGGGATGGCTGATTTTCCCTTATCTTTCTAAGAAAGCATAAAAGAGTTATGCCGCAGATATAATTGAAATTCTGTCTACGGGTGGGTATAATCAGGCAGCACTTGTCCGTATGCACTTCAGTGCTCACAGCTTCCCTCGCTCGTTGAGGTCAACCCTTACCTGCACGTCAGAATGCTGGAGTCTGCAAACTGTGTGTTGGAATCCCTACTGTCCATCTCCCTTGGATCTAGCCAGGTTTTGGCTTCCTTGTTCCTTGACAAAGTCCTCATAAATCGGTCTCGGGAGCTCGAAACCCTCCACGGAGCGACCAAAGGTTATGCCCCCAAGACGGGATATGGGTTTGAGGACCTGTTTACGACTGATTAGCAGAGCTCGGTTTTCACACCTGCGGAGTTAAGTACCTTGGGGTCAATAGTATTCCCCTCCTCATTTGTCGCATCCTCTCTGACCCAAAACCTCACTCCCTCCACCAACGCCATCACGCTGCTCACTCTCCCATCCCTCTTACTATGGAAGTCTCTCGTCTCTACCAACTTTCCCTCGATGCTGAAGACCGCCTCTTTGACTCTATCCGCTTTCACAATCGTACTGGGGGCGGGGTGTAGACCTGATAAGTTCCATTCCGAGATACCGTAGGGGGAGTTGACGGAGGTGGCATTGGCGGCTTCGATGTAATGCTCGCCGATGATGTTGATTGTGCACTCGGACGTCGCGATCAGATTCGCGAGTGTGTCTTTATGCGGTGTAGATGTCGTAGAGGAGAAGCCAAGGACGAAAGTGGGTGGATCGGAACATAGAATGTTGAAGAAGGAGTAAGGGGCGAGATTCGTAGAACTGCCTGTTTCAATCACCAACATCAGCGCCCCTTATCCTCCAGTCTCCATGACTTGCGCCATATGGCAGGGAGATTTTGTTGTCTTCATACCATCCTTACTCCTCGTACTCACGAACCCAATCGGCCTCGGCACAATCCCACTAATCAACAACTTATAATTCCACGTCCCGGGCCGTCCCTCTTCGTACGGATCTATTTCTCGGTGGTTGTGTTTTAAACTCTCCCCGCTGTCGTTGGCGCCGTCGCCGAGTTTCCAATTTGGATTTGGCGATTTGGCTAACTGGAATGTGGTGGAGACGTTGAAGTCTGCGCGCGAGGCTTCGACGGTCTTGAAATCTGGGTGCGGGTTTCGCTTTATGGTGTCGTCGGAGTAAACTGGCAGCTGACTGGACTGAGGAGCTTCCGATGAGGGAGACATTGTAGGAGTGAGGGTGTCTATCGTTAATTGGTAGGCGTGGGCTCTTGGGCTGCCGTCCGGTGATGATTTTGTGGAGTAGAGTCGGCGGAGAATGAGGTTTTATATCTAGAAGCTGGAGAATAATTCTTATGATTTTTGCATTTGTGATCAACTTATTTGTACGGACACAGTGCAAGGTATGCGGTCGTTTAGGGTACGAGCTGGGCTTATGGATTTGTCAGCGTACAGTTGCGTGATATCGTGCTGGGATGGTTCATAAATTTGTGGTTCACAACTGTTATTGCAAGTATTTCCGCGACTTCGGCCTTGACGCGGAGTTAAAGAAAAATACATGATAGACGACGTCATTCGCCTGTTTTGCCCCGCTAAAGCGTCAACTCCAGGGTCCTTTACTAATGTACGAGCATGACGAAGGCCTGATAAGGCGACGATAGGAAGAAGTGGGCATCTGGTGCTGCGGGGAAAAGAGAGCATCCAATTCTGCTAAATCATCCCATATATATCACTAATGAGGATCACTTTCATCAATTGATGACATACCTCTCTAAGGCCAAACATTAAGAAGCAAGGGCAGAGCACGATGACAGACGATTACAGTACTTACAAACTAGGCAATTTCAAGTTGAAGTCTGGTGGAGAGATTCCAGATGCTTTCATTGCGTACAAGACCATTGGAGACTCAAGTCTGCCGGCTATTATCTATCCTTCCTGGTACTCCGGAGGTACTATTACCCTTTCCCAGCACCCATCAATCAAAACAAACTTATGTGTCTGTGTAGCAATATCCGATAACCTCTGGCTCATTGGCGAAAACAAGACGATAAACCCCAAGAAGTATTTCATAATCATCACCGCCCTGTTCGGAAATGGTCAATCATCTTCCCCATCGAATACGCCAAATCTTCGACCGTTCCCAGACGTTCTGTTCTATGACAATGTGAAAGCTCAGCATGAGCTCGTGACTAAGCATTTGGGTATCACTCATGCCCGCGCTGTGCTTGGTTGGTCCATGGGTGCGGGCCAAACTTATCAATGGGCGACTCAATATCCGGATTTCATGGATATTGTCGTCCCCTTCTGTGGATCTGCAAAGACCTCTTTGCACAACCAGGTCTTTCTCGAGGGCGTGAAATCGGCCTTGTATGCTGCAAAGGGCACATCATCAGCCGGTATTTCAAAATCCGATTTGCAAACTGTAAGCGGAGGCTACGAACCTTTTGTAGAACATGAAACGAACAACGGGCTGAAGGCTTTGGGAAGAGTGTATGCTGGCTGGGGGTTCAGCCAGGCTTTCTATCGTGAAAGATTGCATGAAAAGGTCCTCGGGTTCAAGGACTTGGATGACTTCTTGGTGAACTTTTGGGAAGCTTGGGCATGCTCCAAACATCCAGAGAATATGCTGGTCATGGCACACACCTGGCAAGCGGGAGACTGTTCGCAGCAAGAGCCATATAATGGCGATTTTGCGAAGGCCATGCAAGGTATCAAGGCCAAAGCTTTGGTATTGCCTTCGAAGACTGACCTCTATTTCCCGTGGGTTAAGCTTTCGTAAATTTTATGGAAGGGTTTCGCTAACTTCTCGGAGTCCTGAGGATTCGGAGATTGAAGTAGACAATATGAGGCCAGGTATCGGCGAACTACAAGTGTTCCCAAGTATATGGGGTCATTGGGCCGGAGGTAAGCAAAAGCTGTATGGTCAACAATGTCGCTAGACTAATGACGATATCAGGACCGGGACAAAGCACTGATGATGTCAGATGGCTTGACGAGAAGTTGAGAGACTTCTTGGAGAAAAATTAGGATGCATGACATGAAAGGCCCTCCTTTATCGACAGTGAGGAGTTGAGAAAGACTGTTGAGGATTGGCTGGCCTTAAGCACTTAATGCCACGATGGGTGTCAATATGCGTCGTACTTACTACTAGGGAGCTCTTTTCGCTGTACAAGTCCAGAAAGATTCTATTCTATATACTATTTCCGGACCAAGCTTCAGGATAACAACTTGCTTTTATGACCTTCCGAGTGTCTAAATCGGCTTTGTAGGCTGCTAGTAAAGAAGATGGTACGCAAAGATCCAAACGATGAATTATGACACCCCGTGTGTCCGTGTATGTTTTAGGGGGGACATTTCAGCTGGTCACAATTGTCCAAGTTTGATAGACCCGATAATCTTGAACCGTCCGTGGAAACCTATACGCTCAATTACATGCACTTCATCCACATGCCACTTCAGGCCAACTGGGTGCTCGCCTCTTGGACTTTGGTTGATTGGCGGTTCTGCATCTTCTTGCGCAAAGTTGGTCTTGTTCTCAGAAGGCAGCGAGTCTTCAATTACACTCTGAACTTCTCTACGGAGGTTTTCAGCGCCTCGAGCACCTGCAGCCTGGCCAACTGAGAGATGAGGAGTGAATGGTCTGTTGTCAGCATCGCACTCAGGGAATTCGGACTGTAGGATGGCTTGTAGCTCATATAGTTGATTCGAAGATTCTGTGGCTTCTTCGAGCCATGGATCCAGCCATACAGTTGCACTCCGCTTGCTATGAAGGAAAGTGCCAGGTGGATCTGCACGAAGGAGTATACTGAAAGGCTGGGCATCTCGAACGACTCGTCGAATTCTTGAAAATATCTCTTCTTTCAGTTGTGGCGAAGACACAGATACATGCAACGCAATCTCTGATTCATCTTTTGCATCCTGATTACTGCTCGTAGATCCCGTTACTTCTGACGGCGATGCAAGGAAGGGATATATGAGATTTATGTGAGGGGGCCAACGATGAAATTGCTTGTCATGAGTGCGACGAATCCTTTCAATCGAGGCTGTGATTAAGGTAGGAGGTAACAGAACAAGAGCTGATTATATGAAAGGTGCTGGGGAACTCGCGGAGGTGGCATTCTGCTGGAAGACAAGTCTCGTGTTCGCGAAAGCGTCGGCCAGAAAAGAGTGAAGGTCTCGGAACATCTTCGGCAGTTTTCATGGCCGCGAAGCTACTTACATCAAAGAAGCGTCGTGAGACCTACTTACCATTCACCTAACTCACCATCAGCCTGTCGTTATGCTTTTCTAGATTTACACTCCATACTCCGCTCATTCTAGTAATGCGGCTGGCATTGACCACTCTGGATTCCATCGCACATCAAGTTCGCCCGCAGCGTCCCTCTGCCTGTCCGCCATCACAACTCCCACCTCATTCTTGAACCACCCCACAACCAAGCACACCTGCACTTGCACAGATGGAGGGACAAACTAAGCGCCAGTGGGGCGTGACAAGCTCTATTTCTGAGGCCCTTCCCACCGAAAAAGACTTGGAACTAAATACTCAGCTTATCGATGAGCTGAAGCGCCAAAATAATTTCGAGACTCCAGAAGGAACCGAGCGGAGGTATGTTGACCTTACAACTTTCTGACCTTTTTGCTCACCCAATGTAGGGTGAAAGTTCTCAAGCATCTCCAGAAGGTCACCGAAGAATTCGTTCGTCGAGTTGGGAAGGCGAAGGGGCTCTCTCAGTCTGTCTTGGACAACGCTGGAGGAAAGATATTTACATTCGGAAGCTATGCGCTTGGAGTTTATGGTCCAGGTACGATGACATATTCTCTCATGCAGCTGCAGTCAGCCTTTCCAAGAATCTTACTAATATGAGCCAACGCCTACAGGTTCTGATATCGATACCCTCATCGTTGCGCCTAAACATGTCGACACCACCGATTTCTTCAAACATTTTGAGCCCACTCTTCGCGACCTCTCTTCGCCCGAAGACATTGAGGAGCTAAGCCCAGTTCCAGATGCCTACGTGCCGATTATAAAATTGCAGTTCTCTGGGGTCGACATGGATTTACTCTTCGTACCTCTTATCTTGTCGTCAATCAAGTCCGATCTGAAGATGACCGACAAATCGCTGTTACGTGGACTGGATGATACTGCTATGAGGAGTGTCAATGGAACGCGTGTAACGGATGAGTTGCTGTCGTCGGTGCCCCAAGTCAAGACATTCAGGCATGCGACAAGAACCATAAAACTTTGGGCACAGCGTGAGTAATCGGTCTCGGTTGTGATATACCAAACAACTAACGATCATGTAGGACGTGGAATTTATGGTGCTAAATATGGCTATCCTGGAGGTGTCGCGTGGGCGATCATGGTGGCTCGAATTTGCCAACTTTACCCTTTCGCATGCGGAGCAACGGTCGTATCGAAATTCTTCAACTTGATGATAAAATGGCACTGGCCGAGGCCTGTGATGCTCAAACCCATCGAGGAAGGCACTTTCGGGCTCAGAGTCTGGAATCCTCAAGTATGAAGATTACCTTGATCAAAGTTTAAGGATGCTAACGAGAGCTAGTTGTATCACGGAGATAGATCACACCTCATGCCCATCATTACACCCGCGTTCCCCTCGATGTGCGCAACTCATAACATCATGCACTCTACTAAGAATAT
The DNA here is from genome assembly GCA_000467715.1 of Hysterium pulicare CBS 123377. NCBI lineage: Eukaryota > Fungi > Ascomycota > Dothideomycetes > Hysteriales > Hysteriaceae > Hysterium > Hysterium pulicare. The sequence goes on from AJFK01000813.1 coordinate 11,271, forward strand.
CCTACTACAGGAGATGGAGCGGGCTGATGGCATCATTAGTGCCATTGTTGCAGGAAAGAAGACCTGGAAAGATCTTTTTGACCGCCATACCTTCTTCACCCTAGACCATAAATATTATTTAAGTGTTGTGGCTGCTAGCCGCACAAAGGAGTCGCACACACCTTGGTCAGGCTGGGTGGAGTCAAGAGTTCGTCTCCTCGTCAAAGGAGTTGACGAGTCTGATGCAGGCGTTGAACTTGCTCGTCCATACTTCAAATCGTTTGATCGAGTTCACCATTGCAAGGATGAAGATGAGGTAGAGCGGGTCGTCCAAGGCACCCTGGACTTCGTGGTCACAAACAGCGAATCTGGAACGAGCAACGGAATAGCTAATGGCGAAGGTGCATTTGATGATACTCAAACGATCTACACCACTACTTATTACATAGGTATTCAGCTACAAGAAGGTGTGAGACCGGTATTAATCCCTTCTACCGACTTTGCTGACATAGCAGGTGCGAAATCCTTGGACATATCCTATCCGGTCGCGGAGTTCAAACGCCTGGTGACGACATGGGCCAATTACGATGCCGAGCTCAACTCTGTTCGTGTTGTCCACACAAGAAAGTATGATGCCCCCCATTTTTGCTTTATTATGTAAAGGAGTCTGCTAATGCGAAAAAGTTACGATCTCCCAATGGATGTATTCGAATCTGGCGAAACGCGTCCAGCTCGGGCCAAGAAGACGAAGTCCCACAAGCCCGCAAAACGAAGCTTTGCCGAAACGGGCATCGACGTGCGTGAATCCCCGACCAAGAGATTATCTACTATCTCATCTTCAACATAAGATACCGATCGCGCTTTGAGCGTGAGTGCTAGAGGCCATGCTGACATGTTTCACTCACGCGTTTTAGGAGACACAGACTCTTACCTCGAAACGTCGACAGTCCACAAACGGGGTTGCTACACCAACACCAGCGTGATGATGATGTCTTCTGGCTAAGATAGTGTTTGTTCGATGCATCCTTCTCTCCTCGAGCGACGATCTTGAACTTCTGACGTATAGTGTCCGTTCAGACTCGAACGTATTTCCACCTGCCAACAAAGCGAAAGCCGTTACAAACCATGCTGCCACCAGCTCATCGAACGTAGGATGCTGGTTATGTCGAATCCGAGGTTCGTATCGCCACCGATCCACAAATCTAATATCGAAACCCAGCAAAAAACAAGCAAAAAACGAGAAAAGAAAACACATTCGGTGTTCAAAAGACAACCTTCGGAGGGCAGTTTGTACGATCTGTTATAAGCCCATAAAAGTTGGTAGGTGGCTACCTCAGTTTCGGAATGTGAGTCCTGAGTCTATTACCCTCACCCCCCTTCGTTTCCGGTGTTCCCAAGACTGGTTGTTAGGTTGTTAGGTTCTGGCGTTCATTGGTGGATCCCTTTTGATTTGGTCATTGGTGTTCTTTAATGCGATAATATGGATGAATCAGCCTGACCAGTGGTCGGTGTGATTGGAATGGAGCGTTCTCCTGGTTCTTGTAGATACTTAGGATCAAATTTATTACATTTCTTGGAGCTTACGGGCTCCGTCAAATCACTGAAAAATGCCACTACATCTATGATTGAGTGAGAGAACCTCTAATCCAATAGACACCATCAAACTAAATTGCATAACCCGATATTTCAAAACTTGATATTCAATGTCGATGAACATGCTCTGAAGTTTACCTTGTTGCGCCACAGTCTTGGCGTATCGCTCCTGCGCTTCACCGCCCTCTCCACAGAACTTTTTCTGCCATGCACCTCGAAGATTATTTCGACTTTGCCTGTTACACTCTTCCTCACCTCCGAATTCTCAATTTGCACTGCGAGTTACTACAATGGCGCTTTTAGATGATGACGACTTTATATTTACGATCTCAGACCACGATGATGTCTCGGCCGAAGAGAACGACGACGAAACGCAGCCAGCCAAATTGGCTGGGCTGGGGAAGAAGAGAAAATATACTGAGGAAGAAGATATCACGCCTGTAGATGGCGGAACGAAAAACAAGAAGGCGAAGAAAGAGGCTAAGAAGGGGAAAAAGAAGGGAAGGCGGTCTTCGGACGACGAAGAGCAGGGAGAAACTATGGAGGATGGACAAATGAATGGCGGGGAAGATGATATTGCTTCGGATTTTGAGTTCCAGATTGGTGATGTGGATAATGGTGTTGTGGAGGACTTCGATGGATGGGGTATAGAGAGAAAAGAAGATGTTGCGGGACAGGCAAAGGAGAAGAAGGGTACGGCTGTTGATGTTGATGAGATTATTGAGAGGCGACGAAAGCAAAAGAATGCCGTTGAACACGATGGTATTGAAGAAGAAAGTAGGGAGGGAGAGGAAGAGTTTGGGGGATTCGGGGAAGACGACGATGAATTGATGGCTGAGGATGGGTTTGGTATGGGCGTTGGGAGCGACGTTGAGGAAGAGAGCGCGGAAGAAGATGCAGATGACGGCAGTGATGCCTCGGAGGAGGATTCGGAAGATGATCAACGTCCAGATGATTCGGATGACGATTCTGTCGCTGCTCCAGTCCCCCACCCTATGGATCTCGAGGCATCAGAAGCTGAAGATGAGAGCGACAGAGAAGATCCTGCTGAGGCGAAACGTCGCGCAGATTTCTTTGCCCCAGAAGATGATCTACAATCAACGAAGAAATCAACGAAGATTCTTGGCTCATTCCAGTCCATGTCACTCTCGAGACCGATCCTCAAAGGGCTTGCTTCCGTAGGCTTCACCGAACCAACTCCTATTCAACAGAAAACTATACCCATGGCTCTACAGGGCAAAGATGTCGTGGGAGGCGCTGTGACTGGTTCCGGAAAGACGGCTGCCTTTCTCATTCCCATCCTCGAACGACTACTCTATCGACCTAAGAAGATCCCCACGACCCGCGTTGCCATCTTCATGCCAACTCGTGAACTGGCGGTGCAATGTTTCAATGTTGCGAAGAAGCTGGCCAGTTTCACAGACATCACCTTCGCGCAGTTAGTCGGTGGATTTTCTATCCGTGAGCAGGAAGCTGTCTTGAAGACTCGACCTGATGTCGTGATTTCTACACCTGGTCGTTTTATTGACCACATGCGCAATTCAGCTGCATTTGCTGTTGATACGTTGGAGATTCTCGTTCTTGACGAAGCGGACCGCATGCTTGAAGAAGGTTTTGCGGACGAGTTGAATGAGATTTTGACTACCATTCCAAAGTCCCGGCAGACGATGCTGTTCTCGGCCACCATGACTAGTTCGGTCGACAAACTAATCCGAGTGGGGATGAACAGACCTGTAAGGCTGATGGTCGATGCGAAGAAGCAGACTGTGTCTGGGCTTGTTCAAGAGTTTGTAAGGCTAAGGCCGGGGAGAGAAGACAAGAGATTGGCGTATCTAATGTATTTGTGTAAGAACTTATACACGGATCGAGTGATCATCTTCTTCAGACAAAAGAAAGAGGCGCATAGGATCAGAATTGTCTTTGGGCTTTGTGGGTTGAAAGCTACGGAATTGCATGGGAGTATGAGTCAGGAGCAGGTATGAACTCTCAGCTATATTTATCATACGGCTATACTAACTATCATACAGCGTATTCAAAGTGTCGAATCCTTCCGCTCCGGCAAAGCATCCTACCTCTTAGCTACCGATCTCGCATCTCGTGGTCTCGATATCAAAAACGTTACTACAGTTCTCAACTATGAAGCCCCCCAATCCCACGAAATTTATCTTCATCGAGTTGGTCGTACAGCCCGTGCAGGTCGCACAGGTCGTTCGTGTACGATAGCAGCTGAACCGGACCGCAAAGTCGTCAAAGCCGCGGTCAAATCTGCCAGAGCGCAAGGTGCTAAAGTCGTCAGCCGACAAGTACCTCCCGACGAAATTGAGATCTGGGTGGAGAAGCTGGATGATCTCGAAGAAGAGATTGAAGAGGTGCTGAAGGAGGAGAAAGAGGAGCGCGCTCTTAGCATCACAGAACGTGATCTCAAGCGTGGAGAGAATCTCATCGTGCACGAGGATGAGATTAAGGCGCGTCCGAGGCGGACTTGGTTTGAGAGTGAGAAGCAGAAGCAGCTTGCCAAGGAGAAGGGGGCTGTGGAGTTGAATGGACCGGCTATTCAGAAGGAGAAGAAGAAACTGAGTGGAAAGGACAGGAAGAGGTTGGAGATTAGGGATGTTAGGACTGAGGGCAAGGTATGGAAGAAGGGTAGAGAGGAAAGGGGGAAGAAACCTGAGAAGGGAAAGAAACCCGAGAAGGGGAAGAAATCCGAGAAGGGAAAGAAAGGCACAGATAGTGGGAAGAATAAGCCAGCGAAGGGAAGGAAACTTAGGCGGTAAATAGTTCAACTCTTCTGGATCTATTCGAGGTACTTGGGAAGATATCTCAAAAGGGAGAAAGATATCTTATATAGGACCAATTGTCAATTGATCAATTTATTCGAGCTCATGCCCGCAATTGTGGAAGTCTGCTGCTTCCTTCTCACATGGCACTGTTTATGTATGGAATCGAATCCGCCTTGCCAAGCCCCCAATGGCAAGGCTGGGGCGGCGGAATGACGGGTCGTCGATGAATGCCCAATGGAGATTAGCTTCGGACAGCTGCGGACCAGATATTTCTCAACAACACCTTTTTGCCCAGTCTGCTAAGTAATCTCACCTCGAAACAATCCACGGTCCTTTGTGCCCGTTCTCGCGTTACAACAAGGCCTACCTTTTCCTACACGCTCTTTCCACTTCCTCCAATCCCCAAATCATTGAGACCGGACGCTGTACGCAGGGTCCACAGACCCCTTTTATCCCTGCAGCCCTACCCAACTAGAGCTCCTGAGCTTTCTCCTTATCGGCTTATCGGCGAATTCCTGCGACTTCGACAACGAGGACATTCACCAGCGTTGCATCTGGCTGTGTGCTATCTCCGTGCTATCCGAGGCCGGGACCGAGTTCAACTCTTCGAGTTCCGTGATTGCGTGGCCTGGTCCCGACAGATATTCGCGGCTTATAATCGTCGCAGCCTCAAGCCGACCCATTGTCCTGGAAACTTCCCCGATCGTACAACAACAATCACGCACATACCTCGACGCGACTCGACATATTGAGAGACTTGGGAGACTTGGAAGATATCCGAGGCGCCGAGACAACATCGTCCGCAAATCAGATACCGTGAAGGCAGCAGAGAAATCCACCAGAATGCCTAAAGAAAGACCACTAGCAAACGGCAACGGGCGCGCCGTTTCCCCCAGAAACGCCGTTGCTGAGGAAGAGGAAGAGAACATATTTCTTTTCTATCCAAATTTAATAGGTACGTACCAAAGCCGCTCCTCTCACGCTGCCCTCCACCCTCTTCGCGAGCTCCGCAGGCTCCGCATCCATCTCCAGGCACCACCGGACAGACTCTTTGCTAACCAATTTACGCACCACCAGGCTACTCCCGTGTCGTTCTAGCCGTCGCATCACTCTACTACATGCCCCTCCACCCTCGCACCTGCTCCATCCTCTACAGTATTTCCTGCCTCCTCGACGCCTTAGATGGACTGGCCGCGCGGCACTTCCAACAATCGACAAAGTTCGGAGCTGTGCTAGATATGGTTACAGACAGATGCACAACTGCATGTCTACTCGTATTTCTGGCAAGCGCCTTTCCTCGTTGGAGCATTGTGTTTCAGGGGCTCATTTCCTTGGATCTGGCAAGCCATTATATGCACATGTATGCGACGCTTAGCATGGCGGGGGCGGGGACAAGTCATAAGAAGATTGATGAGACGAGGAGTTGGGTTTTGAAGATGTATTATTCGAATAATGTAAGAACCGCCTCCCTCTCTCCCTGATGAAGCATTCTAGAACAAGTCCGAAGACGTTGGAATAATTGCTAATGTCATGCCTCTCAACAGAAAGTCCTCTTCACCTTCTGCGCCCTAAACGAACTCTTCTTCATAGCCCTCTACCTCCTCTCCTTCTCCTCGCCCATTCTATCACCCTCCCTCCTCCAAATGCCCCTAACATCCACCACCGCCTCCTCTCTTCAACCGGGTAGTCCCGCAGCGCCCAAACCCTCCCTCCTCTTCACATCGCCCTGGTCAGCAGGCGCCATGGAAATGGCACGAGCCAACAAGATGGACTCGACAGTTCCCTGGGTGCTGGCTATCATAAGTTTCCCTGTTATGTTCGGGAAACAGGTTATCAATGTGATCCAACTCGTTAAGGCGAGTAAGTGGCTGGCAGAAGGGGATATAGCGGATAGGAAGAAGCTGGGGTTGCCAAGGGGGAAGAAGGTGAATTGAGCTAGTTAAGAAGAGATGAAGACGGGATGGGACTGGCTATAATAATCGGGCAAGAGGGATGATAGCAGGGATAAGTGAATGACTAGTTTCTTGAGCGTGTGACTTGAGGTATCAGCATGAGGGGTTTTTCCGATGGAGGTTGAAAGATATCATTCGTTCGTTCGATATGATCTGTTTGCTTCGAGTATGTATTGTACTTGTTCACTTCTTTTGCCCTTCTAGTCTGGCGTTCGTTTACTGCCTGGCCAGCCAGCATTTAGGGATCTGGCGTTCTGTGAATCAGCATTTTGTATTTCTGCGCTTTTTCTTCATCTCCTCTCGCTAGGATTCCCCCCACTTCCATCTAGGGGTTCTCTTTCATAGGCCATGTCTTTCGTGTCCGATTAGACTGCTGGGTGTGGCAACATCTAGCCATGTTCCTACAATGCAACGCTTTTCGACTTTTCGTTTCTCTTCATACCCCCTTTCGCTTTAAGCATAGACTAGGGCACTGTTCACGGCGCGAAGACACGGGGAGTTTTTGGTTTTATCCTTTTCTATTACAACTGAACTTCCTCCACATTACCAACAAACTATATAATCCTAATTTCAAAAAATCCTAAAGATCAAAAAACCAAAGCCAGAAATCCAAGAATGCAAAAAAAAAAACCTGAAGCTATCTACCCGTTCCCCTCCTAGCTACCATCACTCACCACACTTTACTTTTCCCCTGTACTCAATCTATCCACGCACGCGCGCACACACACACCACATCTCGCTGTCCAGTCCACAATTCCACAAGAAATTATGATCCTGCCTTCTCCTCTCACACCTCTCGCGATAACTCTTACTTTCCTCCTTCCCTTCTTTAAGTCACCGTCGTAACGGTAACAACCGCCGGCGACGTGACCGTCACAACCGCGGCCGTAGTGACCGAAGACGTGACGACAGACGTCGAGGTGCCGACGATCTGGGTCACTGTGACTGTGGGCAGTGTGGAGGTTGACGAGTCCGTCGTGTCCGTGGAGCTGCTGGAGCTGGAGCTCAAGCTGGAGCTGCTGGAACTGGTGATGCTGGAGCTGCTGGAGCTGCTGGAGCTAGAGCTTGTGCTAGAACTGGAGCTCGACGAATCCGTGGTGGTTAAGGTCGAGGTTGGGAGAGTGATTGTGAGTATGGAGGTGAGTGAGATAGATGTCAAGGATGTGGGAAGGGTTAAGGTTGATGACGATGATGACGACGACGACGACGATGACGATAACGATGACGACGACGACGACGAGGAAGAGGAAGAGGATGTCGAGGTCGAGGTAGATGAGACCGTGGTCGTGGTCGTGATTGAGGTAGGCGACGAGCTAGAGCTGGAAGTGAACGTGGACGAGGTGGAGAAGGCGAATATCGATGACGAGGAGCTCGGGGACGGGTTTCCGTTTCTATAAATAAGAAAAACAAAGTACATTTAGCCTTCATTCAAGAGGGAGAAGTTGTGGTAAGGAATTTATTGAATCACTTACACTGTGCCGTTGTCGAGTGGGTTGCGTGCGTACAGATCGCTCTGAATTACGGTGTACACGGTACCGTCGCGGCCGACAGTTTCAGAGATCAAGAGTGCTGTGTCGGGTGGGCCGCTGAAGAGTGCACAGTACAAGCCCTGAACAACGTTGATATCGTAGTAGAGACTGTAAGAATTGAAGTAGTTGCAAGCTTTGTAGAACGGTTAGCCATCATGTAAATGGGAGGATCCAGCCGGGACTTACGAGCGTAGGTGCATGTTGTGTCATCCGCACAATTGTCAAATGCATCATCCCTTCTATTGTCCGTCACGGAATCGCAAAGTGCTGCACACACGAAGGGGTCATAATTTGAATCGTTATAGTACTGCGTGCCGATGAAGATTTCATTGTCTCTTTCCACGGGCGGGTTGTCGTCGTAATACTGTGTAAGGTTGATAGCTCCTGGAATGGAAAATGGACCGTCATAGCCGGGGATTGCAGGAGCAGGAGTGGGGGTGGGGGTGATGACAGCGCTCGAAGTCGAGGTGGTGGTCGTCGTCGTGGTGGAGAAGGCAAATATAGACGACGACGAGGACGATGACGAGGTGCTGCTCGTGGAGAAGGCAAATATACTCGACGACGAGCTGCTAGTCGTGCTGCTGCTGCTCGAGGTAGTACTGCTGGTCGGTGTGGCTGTGCTGCTGCTGGAGCTGGCCGTGCTGCTGGAACTGGAGCTGGTCGTGCTGCTGGAGCTGGAGCTAGTCGTGCTGCTAGAGCTGGAGCTGCTGCTGCTATAACTGCTTTCCGCTGTGGTGCTGCTGTAGCCAGGCTCAGAGCTATAGCTATGGCTGTGATACTGCCAGTCCTCCCAGCCAGGAATTTCCGGCTTAGGAGCTTCCGGTTTAGGAGCTTCTGGCTGAGGAATTACCGGGCCGGGGACTTCAGGCGCAGGAGCCGCCGGGCTAGCAACGGGAGGCTGAGGAAATGCCGGGGGAGCAACGGGAGGCTGAGGATACGCCGGGGGAGCAACAGGAGGCTGAGGAGCCTCCGGGATAGGAACATAGGGCTTGGGAGCTTCCGGGCTGGGAGCTTCCGGGCTGGGAACATTCGGCTTGGGGAAGCTCCATGGAGGGCTGGGCACGTTCCAGTTGGGCTTACCCTCGAGTTCAGCCTTCACGTAGCCTAGAGTATCGACATTAGACCCGAGCCGAAAATGTAAATAACATCAGAGAAGTTGTGGAACATACCATTCGAGCCAGCAATTACAACGACGAATGCTTCTCCATACTGATCTGCAGGACCCAAGGTGTTCCCACTATTAGTAGCCTCAGCTTGGGAGATACTGGAACCCCAAAAGGTACATTTGATGTTGGCCGTAGAAGGTGGGTTGGGGCACGATGGACCAGGCTCCTTGGTTGGATCTCTTTCAACAAAGAGATTGAAAGCATCACAACCTGGTTTTGCGTCGCAGTATGCAGCGCACTCACTGGGAGAATAAGAGTAGAGTGTCTCAACGCCAAGGTAGTCGGCGGACGAAATGGAACTACACAGGTTCTGGAAGACCAGATCGTATCCAGATGGCGTTTCGGCATTGTAAGCGTAGCCTGAATAGACAGCTGAACTTTTAAATGCTTCGACAGTATTGGGTGTTGGTACTGGAGCTGATCCCTCAGGAAGGCAAGGGCAGTCTCCGTCATTGGGGCCACTGCTGTCCCAGGCTTTAAATCCATTGTCGGCGGCTGGAGCGTTCTCCCTAAGGTTTGTTAGAAAGAGTTTGTTTGATTATCCAGATAGGGTAACGTCAGTGGCAATTACGTACCCTCCCCAATTCGGGATGCTTCTCCCTATAGCAAGGCCAATCGAAGCAGAAACTACGCCTACGGAGAGCTTCATTTTGACTAGATCTGGACAGGCAAACGCGGAGGAACAACAGGCAACAAAAGCGAGAGACGAAGAAGCAGAGAGTCCAGAGTAGCTGGACGTCTATGAAATACAGACACTCAAGCCGGTTGGACAAAAGTGAGTGTTGAAAAGGAAGCATCGGACGACCGAACCCCTTTTAATAAAGAACTACGGGCCGGGATTGTGTTCTACGGTTCCGCAGTTCTACTTTATTTCTCAAATCCGCCGGTATCGAATAGGATTGAGATTTTGCCGAAAGTAGTTGTCGATATACAGGGCGAGATCCCGGGCAATCAGTCTCGATGATGCTGAGAAGGTAGTGTCATGTAGTCCGTTGGAACAGGCGACGGAGTTTCTTTTCGGAACGATTTCATCACTCAAAGACTTGGTGAGATCGTTTCATGAAAGTTTCAGGGAGTTCCCACTGTTTCCGGCAGCTTTGTGGACTTGTTTCTTGAATTAATTGGTGCAGCTCACTCTGTTCTTCCGCAACATCTTGGACTATGTTCACACGAACATGCCCGTGAACGGCCTGAACCAAATTCGGATCGATTCGGAAAATACTCCCACCTGTCTTGCACTTATATTCCGAACCGTCCCCGGCCGTGTTCCATGCCATGGAACTTATAGCTCATTTGCGCCATGAGGGGGAGCCTCGCCTGAGAATAAAGCGAGAAGTGAGATAAAGATAGAATGTTCCTCTTGGCATAGTTAGAGCATTAAACAGCCCGCAAAAGGAATGTCACGATCCATGGATGATTGCGAGAGAAGTTGAGCTGAGGTGAAGAAGACATGGAGAGTCCGCGTGGGCTTGGCAATACTCAGCCGACGGCACCTTGCTGGATCACCGAAGTCAAGGCTCGGAATCAGGGTCAAACGTCGGTCTCGGCTTCTGATTTCCAAAGTATATATCAGTCATGAATTTTGCACTATCCACACTCATAATAAAAGTCTACCAAGTAACTACGATAAAAGAGGACCATCGCAGACAAACAAAAAAATATGAACAACTTAACTCCCAACAAAGGCAGAACCTGGGCATACCTCAGGCCTGGTCTTTACACGCAAAGTATGTTAGGGCCTAGCCGCATCGTAGTAAGCTTAGCCGCAAAAAACAACGAGTTGGACGACTTGCAAGTGGGTATGCTTCAAGAATCTCGCCCGACATATCAATCAATAGTCCGTCGCGGTCGTGCGCCTTTCCAATGATCCTCTTATGAAACCCACACCATGGATATTGTCTAACAGCCACGTATTATATCTTGGGAAACTAAATCTGAACTTTTCCTTACCAGCCAGCACTCTATCGGAACCTTGCAGTGCAGCGACCCATGACCTCACCTTGACATACTAGCTCGGCGTTGAACTCGGAACCGTCGAGTGTCAAGTAGATGTCGAAGTATACGCGGTAGAATGTGCCTTGAGGAGTGTCCATACGTTCAAAGTCCTTCTCGAGGTTCTTACGAGACAGGTCGGAGGTTAGAGTGACTACTTCTTTGATACCTATAGCGATCGTTAGTTGAGCACAACGAATTCATTGGCAAGTATTCACAACTTACGTGGGTCTTTTGTGTACTCCGGGCAAACGTCATCGTCACAAGCGTACAGAATATCCTCGTACATAAGCGTAGCACCGGGCGCTACCTGACGGAAGAAGGAAACCTTGACCGGCTCTCCAATCTTGACGCGCTGACCTTTCTGCACGAAGATTTGACGGGTGTACTTGCACCTATCTTTACCATCCAGGGATGGTACACGGTACTGTTCGGGATGGTGGCCTTCCTTGAATGGTTGAAGGGTAGCCATGAGATAATGTCGTCGTGCAACACGGTGTGTGACGATTCGTTCCGTAATACCGGCGGTAACAGCACCCTTAACAATAGCGGCGACAGAGTCCATGGGACGAACGACTTTTGACTGGAATTGGGGCGGTACATGAAGTTTGATCTGTTGGAAAAGATACTCCGAAGCACCGAAACCACCAACGACCAGAACGTTCTACGTAAGGGTTAGTGACTGTGACTTGAGAATACAGTGTTGATAGCCTACCTGTAATGACCTATTCTGTGCTTGGATAGCGATGATCTGATTTCTAACCAACTCCAAAATTCTGTTGACAACAGGCTCAAAACATTGCAAGATTTCCTCGTTCGTAAAAGTCATGTAACCTTCTTCGATGCCGGCTTCCGGGAATTCGGCTTCAATACCAACGTCGACGGCCCACTTTTGACCGTTGTTTCGGAAATCTGCCTTTATCCTGTTCTCGAAGTCCATGATACATTTTGCGTACACCTTGCCAGCCGTCTTGGAACCGTCTGGTAACTTCATCTTCCTGATCTTGGCACGGAGAATGTTACTGAAGTTTCGGTTTAGCGCGGTGGAACCGCAGGAGTCACCTGATCCAGCTGTACATTCAGCCACCGAGAAAGGTTGCTCTTCTTCCACCTCATAAGCGATCAAATCGACAGTACCACCACCGCAATCGACGATCAGAACAGCATCGTGGATTTTGAGGTTGAGCAGGCCGGTCTTAGAGCAGAACATGGCAGCTGCTTCGGGTTCAGTGATCAAGGTCAATCGGTTGTCATTTTCATCGCGAAGGAAACCAGCCTGAATAGCTGCAGCACGAGTTGCAGCCTTCCCAGCGTCGTTCCAAATAGCCGGAACGGTCAAATAGTATCGAATGTTGCGTTCTTCTCGGTTGAACACCTCACCTAGCGTCTTCTGAAGCTGATTCCTCATGGCCTGCCTTAAGTGGAAGAGGTAGTCTGCAGCCACATCAATCTCAGACTTCCCTGGCGGAAGAGGTGGAAGATTGATTGGGTCAATGTATGTGTTCCCAGACAACATCAGCTGGAGTTTGAACCACTCCACCTTCTGTACACCTGGCTTGGGGTAGCCCGTGGGGGCCAGTGCGTCTGCGATGTCCGGGCCCCACCCAACCACTTTTTGATACTGATCGTAATACAGCACGGTAGGAATCTGTTATGCTTCTTGTCAGCCAAGTTATCAGGGAAGAACTCGTTTGTCGCACCTTTTGTTTTGTCTGGTTTCCCGCACCCGGCCATTCTGTGATGATGTCTTCCTTCGCCTCAGTATTTGTTGCGAAAGCAAAAGCGACACCGGAAAACGTTGTTCCCTGTGGTTGGAGGGGTTAGTCCACATACAGCAAAAGCTTGTGCGATAGGACTACAGCTTACAAAGTCGATTCCCACAATAAGCTGTGCCTTTGAACGGCCCTCGCCTGCTACTTCTGCGACACCAGGCCTGTTGTACGATTGAGGTGCATGAGGGGCAGGCGGTTGTGCGGGAGGTGGAGCTCCATATCCACCGGCACCGTATTGACCTGGTGGTGGTTGAGGAGGGTAGCCTGGCGGACCTTGTGGCGGGGGAGCGGCA
>AJFK01000814.1:0-19926 GCA_000467715.1 Hysterium pulicare CBS 123377
CCTGCTGCGGAGGATAACCTCCTGGAGCTCCCGTGTTGATGGGCGGTAGAGGGCTGGTGGGACGGCCGTGCTGCGGCTGCTGAGGACCGAGACCTCCAGCACCAGGAGGAGCGTAGGTGTAGGATGGAGGGCGACCGAGGGGATTTTGGGGATTCATGGTGGGCAAAGACGACGAGCTCGAGTTGGAAGCCTGCGGAGAGAGACTGGTTGGCCGTTGGGTAGGGGTAGTACTACCCTGGGGGGAAGGAGAATTCGGAGTGCGCTTTGAGCCCAGGAAACTTTTAAAGCGGGCGTTCATGGACGACATTCGTAGAAGAAGAAGAAGAAGGGAAGAGTCGACGTACAGCCGTAGCGGGGGTGGTGTAGAACTCGTGCGGCTGGAAACCTTGGACACTCGGACAAGGCTGTGGCTAGACTGCAACCGGTGAGCAGCGAGCCAAGTCAAGTGCAGTGCGATGCCGCAGCAACACCACGGCGAGGCGCAGTCCACGAACGAGCCGTTCAAGGCGCCGACTGAGGCTGGGGACTCAAGAGCTAATTCTATCTCCTCCAGGCTCTTAGTTATCCGTTGATTGATTTCTGCGTGTTTCCCAGCAGTCTCAGGGTCTGCAGGAAGCGGGTCATCATTATCCCTCCGTCTGCATTCTCGTGCTCCCACAAAACGAAACATCTGCGGCTTTTGCCCCCAGCTGAATGGCTCGAAACGCGAAGGCGGTCAGCCGCTGTGTCTGATTTACCCTTCTTTGACTGGCTGTCACCCATGCCGTTGGGCTTCGAAGACGTGGTTGCTCTTAACGTCAACCAAAGAGCGCAACGCATAGGTATGCTACGGCTGCGACGAGAGATGATGGAATCCCTCGTTACACCCACCATCAACGTGAGAACGAAAGGCTACAATGTTTCCAAATCCTCTGGTTCCTTTTCAAAGGACTGGCATTACATCAGAGGTCGCCCAGCGGCAATCAACCCACAAAGCCTCGTTTTCGTTCCCGCTTATCCTGAATTGGCCATGAACGAGCTCTGTTTGAGGAATCTGAGGTAAGCCTGATATGCTGCCTTGCTCTAGTACTCTATCTCCAACAGGCAGATTCATGCGACGTCACTTCTAGTCCTCGAACTACTCGGAAATATTAGGTCGTTGCCACCAGGCTTAGATTTTTCCCACTTCATGTTGATGGGCGATATTCTCTGCCCTCGCTCTGACCCTTCCGATATTGCATCACCATGGACTGTGAATGTTCAACGAACCAATATCTCAGACCTTTAGAATCTTGGTATTAGACACCTGATAAGTCAGAGGCTTAATCGCATCTCAAGGCATTACCGTATGTCCCTTTCAGGAATTTTCGAAGGCCAACGCACGACACACAAAGAACTATGCGAATTGGGACTGACCCACATCGCAGAATATGGGGACAACACCGATAATAAAGGTTTGCAACTTCTGTTATAAACCTATGCTGGGCCTCTGCATTCAAGGTCCTACGCGGAAAGAAACCGCTTCCGAAGTCAGGCCTCAACTAGCCCGTTTCTATAAGGAAAAGCAATTTCTTGAGTTCCCTCCTTCCTTCAAATTCGAGCTATTCACCTTGATGGTCAACAAAACTCTTCGCTCAGGTTCAAGACTACGAATTTCACTTCTACCACATGTGTATGATGATGTCCGAATGACAACCACAAAGGCCTTATTCATGACTCCTTGTAATCGCAACGGCTTCACCATTCATCACAATGACAGGCAGCCGTGGACACTCGGTATCCGATAGCAGCAGCTCAACGCATTTAAGAACCGTCGAATAGGTCTGCAAAGTAGGCAGTATGAAAGAACTTGGTTGTTTACGCAATGGAAGCAATCTATAGTAGCACGGATTACCGGACCGGCATTAATATTGGGCTCACTTTACCTCTACGACACTACCTACTATCCTAGCTTTTCTACGGTCTTCTCTTCTCATGTACCCTGCCACGTGGAATTGAGAAGTTCATGACGACACGCATACTTACCTGCCTTTTGTAGATGCGGAGGAATCGCTGCATCCCGAACTACCTGCCCGCCATCTGAGTTTCTGCATGTCCGTAAGTCGCGTGCGAACCTTCCTCACGTTTCTTGTAGTGCTTTCCAATACTTTGTTCCGCGTGGCCGCATGCTCCTTTCCGCTGTCATGACAGAGTGCATGCCCTCTTTATTCTATGCTAGATAGAGCAATCATGGCTATTGCTAAGTATCTCAAGAGCACACCTTTCATCTTTCTTTGAGTCCGACCAACTCGCTTTCTTATTATCCTGCTAGAGCATCATTATTACGAAGCTGCGCCTAACGGAGTTCTTTTTTGGTATTCTGCTATTCCCAACTTGATTCATCTTCCGGTGATATGTGGAAAGCACTGGGAGTGTTCCGGTACTTGCGCTCAATATATTGCCTACACATCTTGCATATCCAAATCATATTAATTTCACGCACGCAACGATCGGACAATCCCTTAAACCTTGATTCAGCTCAAAAACTGGGCATCAATACAGCTTTTGGACAAAACGAATACTCCGTTCCTACATAGAAGCGAAAACGGGTGTGTAGATTTCGCCTGGGCTGGAAGAGGTGTGCAATTAATATCATCTCGGCACCAACCCGAGAAACTTGCGCACAATTCTTGATATAAAGTACACAAACGCCCCTCACCTCCTGCCTTGCAATCTCTGCTTCGACACCCACGGCCATCTCCAAAACCATCCATCGCACACAACTACCATCCACCATGGCGCCTCTTACACTCTACCTCCCCTTCCTAACCACCTTCCTAACTCCACTGATCTCCGCCCACGGCCACGTAACCGGCATCGTCTCCGACGGCACCTGGTACCCAGGCTGGAGCGCCGAAATGAAATACAAAACCCCGATCCCACCCACGGCCGGCTGGCAAGCCGACAATCTCGACAACAGTTTCATCGCGCCCACCTCCTTCAGCAGCGGCGACATAATCTGCCACAAGTCCGCGAAAAACGCCAACGCCTACGTGCCCGCAAAACCCGGCTCCAAGATCGTCTTCCAGTGGAACACATGGCCCGTATCGCACAAAGGCCCCGTGTTCGATTACATAGCGCCCTGTGGAGACGGCGCAAAAGGCGATTGCACGAGCGTCGATAAAGCGAGTTTGAAATTCGTCAAGATGGATCAGGGCGCTTGGAAGAGCGGGAATGATCCAGGCAACTGGGTCACAGATGACCTGGTCAAGAACAATATTTCGTGGGCTATAACGCTGCCTTCGGACCTTGCGCCCGGGAACTATGTCATCAGACACGAGATTATCGCGCTCCATGCCGCGAGTTCGGAAAACGGCGCTCAGGCCTATCCGCAGTGTATAAATTTTCAGGTGTCGGGGAGTGGGACGAATGCGGCGAAGGGGGGTGTTGCGGCGACGGCGTTTTATAAGAGTACGGATCCGGGGATTAAGTTCGATTTGTATAGTAAGTTTACGGGGTATACGATTCCAGGGCCGGCCTTGGCGACTACGTTGAAGGCGAAGAGGGAACTGGTTGAGGATGGGGAGAGGAGGCATGCGAGGGATTGGATGTGGTTCTGGTGATACGGAAAGGTGGTTTGGGAGGCGGAGCAATATCTGCTATGTAAGAAATTATTGGATTACGGAATTTAAGCATAATGTTGAAATCTTTGGCTGGACGTTACTTCAAGAGTTTTGTGGACTGAAAACAAAGTCATATAGCGAGCTCATATTCTGGGTATCTATAACCTACCAACTCATTTCCATCCAGTTACTCGCTCACCTATTCCCCCTCCGACCGCCCTTCTTCTGCCGTTCGATGTGTCCCCTAAGCGTCTTCCTCATCTCCACAAGACTCCGCTTCTGCTTCCCCTTCGCCTTCCCAAGAGTCATCAAGAAGTTCTTCTTCCTCGCCTTCTCTTTATTCGTCGTACTCTTCCCCTCCGCCGCCTTCTTCTCCTTCCTCATTGCAGTCGTGCTCTGGTGATTAGTCTCACGATCCGCCTTCGCCATGGCGATCTTCTCTTCCTTGGTCGACTTCTTACCGAGCAAGGCGGGTGCTTCGATTTCGGCAGCTGTTAGGGGATCGTCTGCATGGCGATCTGCGAGAGCTTGGCGACGTTTGGCCGAGGGCATGGAGCTGGTTATTGAAGAAGCGAGTTTAAGTTCTTGGAGCTTGGCGAGATCCGCGGGAGTGAGGATACGTGTGGTAGCCAGTTTCGAAATTGACTTTTGCTCTGGTGGCTCGGATTTGGCTTTGTTTTCTTTTTCACCATCTGGGGTCGGAGTTTTGCCTTGGATTTTCGCCTTCTTAGCTGGTGGCGGCTTGTCGTCATCGCTGTCACTGATTTCGATGTCTTCACCATCGCTCGCGACATCTAACCAGCCTCCCGAATCATCGCTATCTTCGTCATCATCCATCTCCCAATTCTTCCAGTCCTCTGCCTCGTCCTCTTCGTCTATCTCCTCATCCGTTGCAGCGTCAGGTGGCAAGCCCTGCTCTATCCTCTTCTTCCGCTTCTCCTCCTCTTTCCACTTCTCTAGCAGCTCAATACCTTCGATCTCCCCAACCTCCTCTTCACCATACCGCCGTTCCTTTATTTCGCCCGTTCTCAGGCCAATTGCAGCATCTTTACCCCTATCCCTCTTCTTCAGTAATTCAGCACCAACCTCCCGATACAGACTTAGCAGTCCTTTGGCAGCCATCATAACCCCCTTATCCTTGCTCTTGCGGTACATGACTAGATCTTGCAATAACGTATCGTTCATAGCCAACGGCTGACGCGCACATATCTCGCGAATAGCATTCAAACCTGCACTACAAACCTCGGACGCTGCAGCTTCGGAAACGAACTCATTTGCGATTTTCTGGACCAAAGGTTCGAGGACGTCGGGCGGAACATAATTGTGCGTTGACTGAGCTAGACAAGCGAGGAACGAAGTCACCGAGGCTTGTCGCGGGGTCAAATACTTGAGAAAGTACGAGTAGAGGGATATTACGGTGAGCTTGTGGAGGCCGACCAATCTGGAAACCAATTGTAGTACGAGGAGCTTTTGTTCAAGGTTGAGCTTCGATTTGTTGTTTTGCAGGTGTTTCGAGAAAAGGGATTCGGCGAATCCTTGCGGGTCATGTAGAAGATGCAGAGCAGAGAAGTTTAGCGGATGCGGTTGGCTCTTCTTACGTTCCTTCTTCTTGACAGTAGCTGCGGCCTTTCTCAATTCTTTCTCTTTCTTCTTTGTCTTTTTGTTTATTCCTGCCTGATGCCGTAGCTTGCTCATATCGATATCTTCGTCGTCGTCACTAGTGTCCTCGGCAGCTTCTTCGCGCTCTTTGTCACCACCAAGGAAAAATCGTACACCTCCTGCAATGACCTTCTCGTTGTCCGCAAGGCTTGCTTCCTTCATAATCTCGACAGCCTTGGAGTCCGTCCATATCTGCCGTTTCCAAAGCTCCCGGGTTATTTTTACTGCCCATATGCCTTTTGTAGAAGCGCGATCGGAGGTAAGCAGGTTGTAGAGGACGGTTTGTATCGTGCGATTGAGTTTGTGGTTTGTGGTTTTCGAATTAGAGGTTCGGAGGTCTGAGAGGATTTTTTGAAATAGGAGAGCTCGCAGAGATTTGCTCGGGGTAGCCACTAGGATAGGGAATAACGTGTTCAAGAGACTAATACAATTAGCACTTTCACAATAGCGGCAAAGACATTCCTTACGTTGAAGAATCTATAACATCTTTGTTTCGCAAGAGTACCAGGCTGCCTACAATCTTATCCCTAAGCTCCATTTCCAGCTCTTCATGATGTAACGACAGTATTTGTATCAAGTCGTCCGGAAATTTCGCAGTAATACCGGGATAAGAGTCAGCGCAATGAGCGATAAAATCGATCAAGTCTCGGAGCGAGACAATTCCATTGTCATCGGTCGTTGCAGGTGCCTGCATGAACAGCTCTCTAAACGTCTCATACTGATTGTATTGGTTTTGGAAGTCGTCCTTGTATGATCTACCACCACTTCAGCAAACTTTCCGTAACATGCGCTGTGAGTAACTCACGCTGGATCGCGGCGGACTTTGTATTGCAAATTCGATCTGTGAGGGTATGAGATTATGGCAAAAGATATTCCCTACTAGACACTTACAGGTCAGCGTCGACCTTCTCCAACGCGCCCACTTTGCGCTTCCCCATGGTGTATTGGCGTTGATTGTGGGATGCCACTGGTGCTCTCGAAATTTGGCGGGAAAATGTGAACACGGCTGGCAGAAAAAGGCGGTGAGGACAGCGGAGTCTCTCACTCATTTCTGCCAAGACATTTACATTCACATCGTCAGCCCTTTAGATAGCATGCTACCCAGCGAGATTTATCCGTTACATTATCCCGAATCTGCGATCAAACGAACATGTTGTCTCTGGTAGTAAAAATGAGGAGGATGCTTCAAGTTCTCGACGAACCTGAACTTAAGGGCGTCTGAAATGACCTGGTTCCCTACATGTCTCAATGACACTATATTCGATTTCCCAATCTCGAGTGAAGGTTTACCGCTGTGCTAGTTTTTAATTTTCTAAAGCCTGAACATAATTAATGGCTACCAGGTAACTAAACTGCAGCAGCTCCCATACAGATGCAAGCATGCGTGTATAGTTTCATGAGGTGAAAATGTGAAGCCCGGTTGAGGGATGTTTCTATCCCTCATTCACCAAGGTGAATACTACGATGCAAATATATTCTCATTAGCAACTTTTGTCTTCCCCCTCGGCCGACCACTATTCTCTATGCGACTTCACGTCCTCACTTTCTACGATTCAATCTCCACTCCATATGGGTCGGCGCGCCCAGTTCGACACTCGTCTTTCTTTGTAAGTGTGCATACTGAATCCTTCAATTGTTTCTCCGAGCTGATTCGAAATGAAGTAAGTCCCTTCTTTGAACGGTCACATCAAACAGCCTTCAATACCCGTCACTGGCTACACCGCTGTCGATACCGCTCTTCAAGACTGAACAATATTCACCCGAGCTATAGTCATGTTGAGATATAGAAGCCCACAGCCACCCACTCGGCGCAATAGAGAACGGAGGCGAAGCAGTTCTGCCGGTAAGACTCATATTTCTTGCAATCATGCATCTGGAGATTGACCTCGACAACAAAGATCTCGACAATCGTCCACACCTGCACTGGTCCAAGAAATCTTCCAGGACTCCTCTTGGAGAATTGAGAACGACCTTCGCTGGCTCTTCTATGTCCGATAGTATGGGTAACAGCACGAATGAATTATTACTTGGCAAAGACGGGAGTAAGCATGTCGATATGGAATACGGCAATGATGAAGTCTACTTCATCTATAGTAGCCCTCGCAGCATATCATACAAGGATATCTGTACCCCATCCGCCATTTCAGCGGAGTACGAATTGCGGCTCCATCTTCGCCACCACCTGCCTGAGACAATTTTGTGTGAAGAGACGGGAGAGGCCATCCGCATGGAGAACATCCAACCTCATCGACTCCCTGCACTGCAAGCAATAATCTGGAGGTGTACCGCCGAATTTAATGCCGCCAGAGTTGGAACAACTGCATGGACCGCAGCCAGCGACAATCCCGAGGACCCTATGATTACAAATGTGCTTAGGTCTATCATTCGAGACCTACAATGTAAGTCATCTCTCTACTTCAATTCGATCGCAATTGACTGAGAATATCTGATTAGTCAATTATGTCTTCGTCCTTCGTCATCGCTATGAAGCTGGCTTGCCAATCTGTGACCACCCACACTGTCTGAAATTGCACACAGAGCGTAATATGGTACCAGAGCATGTTTGTGTTATGTTGGAACCACTCATTGATTGGGATACACTATATCCAGCTCAAGGCCCACCGGTCGCTGATGGTCACATACTTCTTTTCAGACGCGACCCCAATACCCGTATTCCCGGTTTTGATATTCGGCAACTCATCCCGGCCGATCGGCTGAGGTTCTGTATCAGTTGCTTGGAAGATGTATGGAGTAAGAGATGCGCCGTTTCCGCACTCCTATCTCCATTCCGAGACAGCCGTTCTTCCATTTCGACACCTTCACTTCCTTCTGGTGCGGGAGGCGACCCATCTACGCCGACCACTATAAGACGCCACAGGATTCATGAATCTGAACAACCTCGCTACCCATCAAAAGTAGTCGAAGTCCCGTTGGCTCGCGACAGAATTGGTTCGATCTCGAGCTCGGATACTAGAAGAATTATTAGTTACGACGGTACATTCGAAAAAAGAAAATTCGATCAAGTAATCGAAATTCCTGACAGTCAAGATGACGCGTTCGAGGAGGATTCAGATGGGGATGCAGCTACTGCGGCGCCTCCTTGTGCCTACAAAAAGCTCAGACCTTGCAATGAGTACAGTACAGCACTGATGGGGCCGATTCTCACTTCTGCAGGTCTAAAGCAAAAGATTGTAGAGAGCTACCTGTCAGTTACACCTTTGACTATCGCACCGCAACACTGGAACGCTGTTAATACGCTCGTTGGGAACCTTAGCTCAGCCGCTCCTGTACCAAATATGGCCAAAAACGACCGTTCATATCCCTTGACAGTTCGGCCTAAACCTGCTGTTGTGGGTAACCTAACTCGCACTGATGTCCATCAACGCGCAATTCAAGCTGGTATAATGGTCTCAGACGCTCAGAGAGAATTCCTAGAAAACTACCAGATCACCACTCCTCGTAAGCGTAGGGACTCCATTCAACAGCTCAATTCAGCCCCCGTCGGTTCTCCGGATTTTGTTGGGCTTCCATCTATGTCTCGAGGTCATGTTGATTCCTATCGACTAAGATCTGAATCTGCAGTTTCCTTGTCCGCGCCGCCCCCCTCAAGCTCTCCGGTTATGGTGCAAGAGGAAGAGGATAAGTATGCAAAGATCTGCAAAGCTATTGACAGCCGAGGTCACCGAGACCGCTGCATCCGTGTGTTTGAACGCCAATTCGAGGTCGAAGTGCAACAGGAATATCAACAAAGGCTCGAACAGCAGCGACTTGAGCGTAGAGACAAGACCAAAGAACATGCTAGAGATGCTGAGAAGGACTGGGTTGAGCAGATTATGGATAAGTACGAGCACGATTATCCAAACCCGAGAGATGTTGACGAGAGCTTCGTGCCAGAGATCGATGATCAATATCCACCATCTAAACTCAAGCAACGCACGGATACCCTCATCTCACTTGGTCAATCCCTTCCTTCTCATATATGGTGCTATTGTCGCAAACCCGACAACGGTAGCAAGATGGTCATGTGCAACGGTCCAGAGTGTGTAGCCCAGTGGTATCACTACAAGTGCTTGACTCCAGGCGAAAAGAGGTCGTCATCTATGTCTGGTAAGTGAAGTGACTACCCCTCTCCTTTGCCATAATATATGTCACTCATTTTTTTTCCAGTCGAGTGGCTTTGTCCGGCGTGCAAGCAGATGAAGTTCTTTCCAGTCCCTTCGACTGACCTGACTTTCAGCATGCCTTTCTCATTCAAGGAGATCATAACTGGCCTCTCTACTCCGGCAAATGTTGGCTATGGTATACCCAGGTCCACTAAACCGGGCCACGTTGGGCGCATTCAAAGTGTTCAATCTACTCATGGGCTAGCGGGTGACAAGGAACAGGAGCATTCATCTTACATGGTCCTTGATTGGCGTGAGGAAAACAAGGGCCTATGGGATGCAACAGGCGAATAAGCAGATTTGGGCGAATGATACGGATGAGCAAAGGTACGGCGTTTTGCGTGAGCTGTCGCGCTGTTGCATACATACACCGAAGTCCACGAAGCCTATTATCTAGGCGAGTATTAGCTGCCATAGGAACTACTAAGTCATTGGTGTAGTACAATATATTCTAACCTTCATCAAGACGTCTAGCGGATGCCCGAGCCAATATCAACCTGAATGGAATCCATCACGTGATCTTCAAGGAAGGAATTGATCGATTGATGATAGCTGACGTCAAATACCCCAGTAAACTATTGGACAGCAGCCACTGACTCTGGGCACCGACGAAAGAGACAAGGCTCAATGCATCGAAGACACATAGCTCTGCCCGGATTTGATAGATACAGGCGGCGGGATATCCTGGTCACCACGTGCATGCCAAGCATATTTGATTGGCGGCAATATTGCGGAGCACGGCATCTTCAACAGCATCATGCCCAGTTACATGCACCATAAAGCCTTCACCATGCCAGCCCCCAGGGCTCCCGGCTTGTTGTGTACAGGACACAATGATCTTCCTCTCAGTCAAATCAGCCATTGGCCTCCTTACCAGCCTTATTCCACTGGCAGTGACTCAGCAAACTCCGCTTCCAGGTGCCTCTTCTTATATAGCTTCAGCTGGCTTTCCTACTTCAGCCTTCTCAGCATACTATCTCCCTCCTCAAAAGTCTCAAGAGCCCCAGCCAATTATCAGTGATCCTGTCTTGAACATCACCTACCCTTTTAATCTTACCAATTTCACTACTATCCCAGATGAAGACAAAGACCCGGTTTACTACCCCGTGCCATTGGCCAATCTTTCCTCTTCGGCCAAAGAAGCTTTCTTGAGCCAGATCATATCCCAAGTGTCAGAAGTAATCGAAGGGAGTGAAATATCCGGCAACTGCTCAAAATGCATAGCGGCATTGAGCATTGCTAAATCTGCAACCTTTTTGGCTCTAGAGGATATACCCGAGGCCATGGTTGGTCTGTGCAAGAAATACAAACTTCATTCTAACGCCACCTGCGAAGAAGATTTCGACGCCGCTACGTTCGGCGCCGTTTGGACCCAGATACTGCGATATGCCGATGTCGGTGGTCTTGATGGCCAGTATATTTGCAACTCCCTTAGCACTACTTTCTGTAGTGCGCCAACTACTTCACCTCTCGATACCACTGGATTATTTCCAAAACCTAAACCTGTAAATATCACGGTTCCGAAGCCAAACGGAAAGAGAGTAAAAGTTCTCCACATGTCAGATTTCCATCTTGATCCAAGATATATGGCGGGTTCTGAGGGTAATTGTACATCAGGCCTATGCTGCCGAGCAAACAACTTCAACACTGCTCTCTCATCTGGTCAAATTAGTTTCCCAGCACCTCTTTATGGAGCATTTCCCTGCGACACGCCCTACGACCTCGGTCTAGCAGCTCTCCAGTCCGTAGGCCCCCTGACCGGAACAGGTAACGACAGAGGCTCCTTCGCATGGACAGTCTACACCGGCGACCTGGTATCTCACGACTCCCAAAGCCAGCTCTCTAGACTCTACACCGAGTACATGGAAGCAAGTGTCTACGACATGTTCAAGAAATACGTTTCCGGCCCCATCTTTGCTGCGCTAGGGAACCACGATAGCAACCCAGAAGCTATTGACGCACCACACAGCCTCCCCGGACCCCTCGGGCAACAACAATCTTGGAACTACGACCACGTGGCGGGTCTCTGGCAGCACGAAGGGTGGATCAGTGCCTCAGCCGCTGCGCAAGCACGAACGCATTACGGCGCCTATTCCATAAAAACAAACTACGGTCTACGGATCCTCACCTTCAATACAGACTTCTGGTACAAGTCCAATTTCTTCAACTTCATAAACACGACCAACCCCGACAATAGCGGCATGTTCACCTTCCTAATCTCCGAGCTGCAAGCCGCCGAAGACGCTGGCGAACGCGTGTGGATAATCGGCCACGTGCTCTCAGGCTGGGACGGCACGAACCCACTTCCTAACCCCACGAACCTCTTCTATCAGATTGTTGACCGCTACTCGCCGCACGTGATTGCGAACGTGTTCTTTGGTCATACACACGAAGACCAGGTCATGATCTACTACGCCAACAACGGGACGAATATCTCTGCGGAGACGGCGTTGGTGCCGGGTTGGATTGGACCGAGTGTAACGCCGCTTACGAATTTGAATTCCGGGTTTAGGCCTTATGAAGTTGATACGGGGGATTTCAATATCTATAACGCGTGGACGTACAACGCCAACGTCTCCTCCTTCCCCTCCCTCTCATCCACAGGCCCAACCTTCAAATTCGAATACTCCACCCGCGACACCTACGCCCCATCCGCAAACTGGCCCGATACCGCGCCCCTGAACGCTACCTTCTGGCATCGCGTTACCGAGGCTATGGAAAAGAATGCGAGTCTGGTGAGTACGTTTAATAGGTATCAGGGTAAGGAAAGTGTCAAGAGCCCCAATTGTACGAGTACGAATTGTGTCAAGGCGAAGGTTTGCTATATGAGGAGTGGCAGTGTGGCGTTGGCGCAGGGGTGTCCGAAGGGGTTTGGGAGTGTGCAGAGTCCGTATACGGGGACGGGGTGAGGGGGTGGGTGAAGTGAGAAGCCTGCTATGAATGGAAGGGGAGAGAAAGGAAGGCATGGGAGTATGCTGGAGGTATGTTGAGAGATATGTTGGGTATATATTGGAAAATGTATGGACAGCACGGTGGAGGTTGTAGTAATATATCTTTTGAAACTTAGGTGCCAGTAGGGATGAGATATACAAGTAATATATGAGGTAGTTCCTCAATCTTTGGAGCCTCTCTTGCAAAGTTTTCATTATGACGTTAACTTCCTTGTACGTTATTAGGCAAGTCTCTACGTCTACGTACGTAAACACTCTCACTGCCTTGGTTTAGTTCTGTCGTGATTGCTCCATGGTTTATTTCATTTAAGAAACCAAACCTACTGCTTAATGAAGGTTCAGATCTCCTCCCCGTTGTCCCCATTCCGCCCCCTCCCCGCCATTTCCCGAAATCCTCAATTCCATCCCCCCATCCACCCTCACTCATCCCTCCTAAACAACCCCAGAACTCCCTCATTCCCACAAGCAGCCGCAACATCCAACGCACTTAACCCTCTCTTATTCTCCGCTCTCGGATCCAACCCCATTTCGACTAATAACGTAAAAAGCACCACCGAATCCTCCGGACTAGCCTCCTCCCCCTCCCTCCTCGCCACAACATGCAGTAGCGAATCACCTTCCGCATTTCTTGCAAAAACATCATGCTCCGCGAACATCTTCTCATGGTCCTTTGGATCCGGCTGGCAGGGAGTTTGGTAGCAGTCGAAGTAATCCTTCACTTCAGCCACGTACGCGAAGAGGGGTGTGTTGCCGGCATTGTCGCGAGCGGACGGTGAACAGCCTAGGGTGATGAAACGGTGGTATAGGGAGCGGTATGCGGCCAGCATGTCTTTTTTGTTGTCTCCCTGCATGTAGACGTTATGAGGGTCTTCGATGCCGCCTTTCCAGCTATATTGCATGATACATGGCGCGATGTAGTGTAGGGCAGTACGTCCGTCCGTGCCGCGGAACAAGGGGTCCGCGCCTTTGTCGAGGAGAGCGCCGATGATGGGGTCGAGGATGCATTCGCCGTTCCAGTGGCTGTTGAAGCTACTTTCGGGGCGATTGAGCGCGTGATGGAGTGGCGTCAGGCCTTCATTGTCTTTCGTGTTTACGGAGGCACCCGAAGAAATGAGTGTGGTCGTTGTGCTGAACCTTTGCTCTTTGATGGCGTAGTGAAGGGCCGTGGAGCCTGTATTATCAATAGCGTGTATATCCGCTCCGTATTTTATGAGCTGGTCCGCAGCGGATACGTTCTTCGTGCTTCTGATGTTGTAGGAATCGGAAGTACAAGCAGCGAGGAGAGGTGTACGGCCTAGAGAGTCTCTCTCATCTATCGCGGCTCCTCCTTCGATGAGGGGTTCGACATAGCCGTTCGTGACTGCGACATGGTGAAGAATTGTGGTACCATCATCTCCAAAACTCAAGTTCGGGTCTGCGCCGTACTTGAGAAGTAAACGAATGATCGAGGCTTTCTTTGCTAGGGTTGCTTTCACATGTGCATCGTCATATTCGAAAGTTGAATATGCGGCGGCTGTCTGGAGTGGCGCTGCCAGTTTGGGTCGCCTTGCCGCCATGGGAGTATCTTCCGGATCATCCTCGTAAACTACATTAGGGTTTGCGCCTGCCTTCAAAAGCATTTCCAAAGCCTCATAGTCCAAACTGCCAATGGCCGATGAAATAGCAGGTTTCGGGCCGAAAGAACCGTCCGCTCCATGGTCCAAAAGCTTTTGAATCGTCGCTAGGCCGACTTTGCTCTCCAAGGCCATGTTTAGAGGTGTCAGGTCCGATGGTTTCGAAAATGTGTTAACGTTTGCGCCATACCGAAGCATTACATCTAACGTTTGGCTGCACCAGTGCCCGCGCACTATTGATGAATGACTACGATTGGCGGAAAGTGCAATTTGCAATGGGGTGAGGCCAGTCTCGTCAAGAATTTCCAGATCTGCACCAGCTTTCAAGAGATCTTCCATAGCTTTGGAATACCACCAGTGTTCTCCAGAGGCTAGAATATGAAGAGCAGTGTATTCTGCGTGTACATCTTTAGACCTCCAGTTTGCAGAGGGTCCACGATATCGCGCATTCACATCGATGCGTGCCTTTCGGACCAGTAATTTGACCATTTCAATGTTCGAGCTTCCCCTTTTGCAAGCGACATGGAGTAAGGGAGGCGAGATGCTTTGGAGATCATCCACAAACGGAAGCAGATCCTCCATCAGTGAGGTGTAACCCCATTTAGCTACAGTGTGGAGAGCCGTCGACCCATCTGAATCTACCAGCTTGGGTCTTTCTCTTCGAATGACCTCGATGACCGACGCCTGATTTCCACTGAAGAGAAGTCGCTCGAGATGACGACGACCTGACTTTCCCGTGATGTCAATGCCTTCGAGACTGATCAATCCCGACATAAATTGGCTGGCATACAATCTCTCCCCAATCGGATCTATTACACTCAAGCCGGGCTCGCTGTTATGATGGGCCATGTGAACAGACAGTTCATATATCATAGTAGTGGAGCCAAGCATCAAGGCGACATCATATGGCGTATGGCCATTTTCGTCAAGCTGTCCTGGCTTAGCCCCGGCGGCAAGGAGCAGACGAACAATATCTCTGATTTGGAACGCAGCGTCTTCATCCAATGGTAGCAAGTCCAATTTATCAAAGGCATCCGGCCAGTACGTCGTTGCGTTGGGTCCTAGCAAATGCGCTGGATGTTGGTCGTCAGTGGATTTGATTCCATGTCTCCTTGCCCGAGAGACGTCATTGAACTCGGCAGCAGCATGTAAAGGTGTCCGTTTTGTTTTGTCACACATGACAACACTAGCGCCTGCATCGAGCAGAAATTTTACGGATTCAAGTTTGCCGGATGAGACGGCTACATGGAATGCAGTCTGTCCATTCGAGTCTTGATCGTCTACTGAGATCGACTCTGCGACGTAAGACTCGCAAAGTAGACCCACGATGTTACTTCTCCCAGCTTCGGCGGCATAATGAAGAGCAGTTTTTCCTGCACGAGTTCTTGCTCTTAAATCAGCCCCTGCTTGTATTAACTTCAAGACGTTGAACTCGGAGGTGGATGAAGCAAGGTGAAGAGGTGTGACGTCGGCGTGGTCTTTCAAGTTTACATCCATGACGAAGTGAGGCTGGAGGATGAACTCAAGTCGGGAGGAGATATCATCGTCAGAGTTGGCGATGGGGGGATTGTCGTCCACACCTGCTGCAATATGTAATACTGTTTGTCCATGATGGTTTACTGCATCAAATGGGCATCCGAGGTTTATCGCAGATATTACAGAGTTCCGGGCTTGACGCCAGTGTGCTTTGGATTCGAAAGCCGAATGGAGAATCGTATTGCCGAAGTGGTCAACCGCCTTGATATCTGTGCCTGCATCAATCAGGCATTGCATGGCCTTACTTTTGATATCTATGTCCTTTTGGCCAGCGTCCATAAAGGAGAGTTCCGTGGTAACCAGTAAATGTAAAGCTAGAAAAGATTAGCTCAGGCGCAGATTTAGGAAAGGATATATATTCGACAGCGGGCATAAGAATTCGGTAAGGTGTGGACTGTGCATCGACCTTGTGAGGCCTGTTTTCGCTGCCCACCTACACTTTTTAACCCTGGTAATCTAACTTTTGGGTATAGGTAGCCCTAAGTAGATGTCGAAGTTGTTGTCTGTGTAGTTTTCTGTTGTGAAATGTGCAGGCAAGGAGAAGCCCGATTAAACGAAATTTCACATCCAATATGGTGGGCTTACCGGATTTGCCCTCATAATCTGTGGCCTTAGCATTTGCTCCAAGCTTCACCAAAGCTTCTACAAAATGCTCCGTCCCATTTGCATGCCCGATTCCGAGAAAACCTAGAAGTGCTGTTCGACCATGGCAATCTCGGGTCTCCAAAGAAAGTCCCCTTTGCAACATAATAGGTATGGAATCAACTCGACCTTGTCCGCCATTTCCCCATCTGAAGCTGTATAAAGCTGTTCTCTTTTCTACATTTTGAATCGTGGGGTCCGTAAAAGACAGCCAGATTTTGGCATGGTTGTATTCCATACACCAGGAGGTACAAGCATAATGGAATGCGGTGTTTCCAAGATTATCTTGCAGGTTGAAATCTGCCTCTAGATCATGGAATAAAGTCGGGTCCATTAACTGAAATTGCTCCGTAACTAGAATTAGGGGAGTTTTTCCGTCCATTTTCCGTGCTACGTTTATATTCGCTCCAGCACTGCAGAACATGCGGGCAACGTTACCCATGGTCTCCATCTGATAGTGGCCATTGATGAGGTGGAGAGGTGTGGTTCCGTCACGGTCTGCCATTGAGGCATTTGCGCCCTTGTTCAGAAGCATGCGTGCAAAAGCTTCAGGGTATTCATTGTCCGGCCAGGCAAAAAGAGCGGTGCGACCTTGGTAATCTGTGTCGTTCACGTCGCACCCAACGTCGACGAGGATATCTAGAATCTTTTCCAGATCTTCGACGTTAGTGTCGGGGTGTTGATGGTGAGAGCTCCCAGCGAGTCTTGCCCAAGCATGCAGCGGCGTGTAGCCTAAAGTGTCCGAGTTGGACGACCGTGACGGCAACTGACAGATGGTATTAAACTTGCACGCCCAACAGTCCCCACTAGATCTCTTTCTTGGGTCTGCACCATGATGAAGAAGGACGCGGACCGTTGACAGATCTCTGACGTGAGCTGCAAGATACAGGGGGGTATTCCCCCGAAAGTCTTTCTCGTTCACTCTGCGGCTTACCTGTTCGTCTTCTAAGAGATCGCGAACGATTTCTGCTCTACCAGTTTCTGCTGCCCAATGGAGAGCTTCACAGAGGTGGTCCGGGCTAACAAATCTCTTCAACTGACGAACAGCCTCAGTATTCCCACTACGGCAAGAATAATACATTGCTGTGGCACCAATCGTTGATTCCTGATGGAACTGGCCGTCGAACCCCGGATCTTCTTTAGATTTCAGTGCCATGGCATCTGCCCCGAAGCCCAAAAGTATGGCTAAGGTTTGACCATGATTATTCTTGGCCGCATAATGAACTGGTGTCAGACCACAACAGTCTACCACATCATAGCATGCTTGGTGTTCTAATAGGATGCGTGCTACATTTGCACGTCCTTCCATTGATGCATAAATCAATGGGCTGCGATCAAATGCATCCAAGATGTTTGGGTCAGTACCCTTGTCTAAAAGAGTCTGAGTATATGTCTCGAGGCCGCAATGTGCTGCAATATGCAATGGAGAAAGCCCCGTCGGTTTTGCGGATTTGAGATTCGGCCATAAATCTTTCCAAGATTCGAAGTCATGACTTCCAGAAATCAGTAAATGGCCAAGCAACGTAAAGAGCCTCGAGTCTGGGATGTTGACCTTGGACGCATGATATGGCCAATATTCGACCGCGTATTGCAGAAGGGGAAACTTCAGCAGGAGTTCCTTGCGTAATCTTGGCTGCTTTTCATCCAGATACCAACCTCTGGTAGTTGACTCTGACTCCCATGGCCACTCGCCTGGTCGAGAGGGCCGATCTTTACCGTTGACCACGATCCAATCGCTCAAACAGCCGCGGACTAAGTAGCTGATACACGCGCTGGCAATCATTTCGTGGGCCTTCACCGAACCGATAGAGTCAAATGGTCGCACTTCTCCAGCTGTGCTTTGAACATGAACCTGATTAGGGTCCGTGAGATACTCCGTGAATGAATGATGTATAATTTGGACAACTCCGTCTTCGCATACTTCTAGGAGTGGACCACAAGTAGAGCGTACCGCGAGCTTAGCATCTTGCGACGATTCAAGTCCGCCGCGGTCCGGTAATGAATCGATGACTGTAGCGAGTTCTATCAAGCGTAAAGGTCTTGCAGAATGCGTTACCCATTGTAGTACAAGACTTTGGAATTCTGGAGTTGTTCCTGATTTGTTGGCGTGCTCCCAAAGGAGGTCGGTATACATGCATCCCAGACCCGATGGCAGATTGTCCAGCTGGCACATGAAGGCTGTCGGATCTTGCGCAAGCCTTTCCATCATCAATCGAGCATACAAGAAGAGACCTTTTCCCCGCTCGCAAATGGCTTCTTGGACTGCATCTCGATCCTCCAGAGGAAGCTTAATTTCGCCATAATCCAGTCGATGGGAAATGTAGGTCCTAATGTCGTTGTCCACATTTCGCCGATCGAGACGTAAGTCGACGAGGCATGAACCCTTTAGATTCTCCTCGAGATGTGGTAATTGTCGACTAGTCAGAGCTATCTTGATCGAAGAAGGTTGCCTTCGACCAAGATCAAGTAGATCGGGCAAGAAGGATTCGGCTCCAGTCTTCATCTCATCCAGGGCGTCGATCACACAATAGACTTTAGCCATTCTAGAGAGGGCGGACGAAAAGCATCTCCACATTTCTTGGAATGGGACTCTCTCCACGTTTGGATACTCCTCCATGAGCCTTTTCAGACTCGACTGTAAAGGTGGAGAATGGTCCAAAAGCTGAAATGAGCAATCTCTCGCGAGTGAATCTGGAGTCTGATTTGAGAGAATGATGCGCCGAAAGAAGAAAAACAAAACAGGAGCGTCGCCGAGATCACGTAGTCTTTTAATCAAACTTGCAGCAACAACAGACTTTCCACTGCCCGGAATTCCTCTGATCCAGATATCACCCACTTGATGATCAGTCTGAGACCACTTTCGGTACTGATCCGTTTCAAGGATCCATTGGCCTGTCCCATGAACATGAGCGTTGAGATGCTTCCGATATTCACTTGTCTCCGAGTCAAAGCCGGTTGGCTCAAGCCATGCTTTGATCTTGTCGACAACCTCTGGTTTCTCCCCAAATATCATGCTCGGCTCTGTATCTACGGAAACCAGTCAGCAAACCATTCCAGCAAGACTCGAAGTGCCCTTACCTGCGCTGGTGATGACGACAAAGTCATCAGAGTCCTGCCGAGAAGCCGGCTTCATGGTCTCCCGTAGATTGCTCATTTCGGGCCCAGCGGAAGTATGGCTCAACGAAGATACTTTTGATGGATAATCAAGCCCGTGGTGAAGCTACGACGTTCGGATGTGAGCTGCCGTGGCAAACAGAAGTAGTGAAATAGCAAGATGGATTTGAAGGATGGCTATGGGGTCGCGTTGTTGCCTACCCACATGCCGGCCTTGCAGATGCATGCTGCAGGTGCCATTCGTTAGATTGATCGTCGCTCTGAGGCGGGCGATGAGCAGTAGCCTTTGGAAACATGATTTGATTCATTGGCGAGCGTAGAAACCAAATTCATGCGTGAAGCCATTATGCCCTTTTCAGCACGAGAGACTCAAAATATCAGCATGAGACTGATGCATGTTGAAAGTCGGAGCCTTGGTGGATTTTGATCTCATGGTCCGTGCGCAAGTTAGAAAGTACGGAGGTGCACATAGGCCACTGTGCTAGAACTCTAACGCTACCTAAAGATTAAAAGATTTAATATTGTTACGAATCTAGGCTTGGTACACTAGAACATAGTTGTTCTAGCTCTAATTATTACACTTAGAAGCCTACTATATTCTATATATAATTAATTAATTAATTTACTACTAAAACTTTATATAAATATATTAATTTATAATATATAG
>AJFK01000819.1:0-12381 GCA_000467715.1 Hysterium pulicare CBS 123377
GCAGCAGGCCACATCTCATCCAGGCCTGTGCTTAACCAGCCATGAATATGGGGCACCGTTATTGCCTTCGAAGCAGCAGTATGTGAGACCATTCCAGTCTGGGGCTCCGCAAAAATGTGCATGGTTATGGCATGACGGAGTAACTGACGAAGCACATTTTCGCTCAGGCCTGTAGATGAGGCGAGCTGGGTGTGCGATATTGGATCTCCCTGGAGAGGCACTTTGCGCGACCACGATGATAAAAATAGCTCCCATCACTTTAAATAACCCACTGAGAAAATGTCTTTGTAGAGCGAATTAAGGACAGTTGAAGTATACCTTACTTAAGATAGTCAAGAAATGAGAAGGGCCCTCATCTCAGAGTCCTCTGCTTAGCAATGCCTTTCTCAGCTTTTTTTGGAAGCCAAAGACATGATCCTCGCTTATCATTGTGTAATGTGCCCCATCCACGTCATGAAACTTTGGCTGAGTCCTGCAAAACTCTGCCCACTTACTCAGATGCTGCTCCTTCCATACCTGCTTATCCGTCGCCACGATCGCCAAAGGTATGGCGTAGAACACATCGATCGATGCAACACTTCCGCTGGGTTCATATTCGCGTGCCATGCTCTGAAGGCCAAATGCTAGGTCCGACCAATTCTCCAGCGCGGGCTGAGTGAGGCTGAGTTCCCTAACCCTCTCTGGGTCTGACACCTCAAAAACAAACGCGAAAGCCTCGGGCTTTGAGAGCTTAGCGACACTGTCCGAAATTTCTCGACTATATGATTCAGATATGAGGTCGAGAAAGTAGGCTAGATGGAGAAGACACTCGGACCAGACAAGCTGGCGCATACGCGACTTGATATGTGGTGGCAAATTGAAGCTGCCGAGGAAGCGCACCTCATCACCGCCTGCTTCGAGCCGCTTTGCCGTTTCAAATGCGAGCATCGTTCCGTACGAGTATCCAGCTAGAGCGTAAGGTCCAACAGGCTGTATCCGCTTGATAGCAGCGTGGTAGGTATCTACGGCTTCGTTAATGGACTGGAAGTATGGTTCGTGTGGCTCAAACCCCCGCGCGCGGAGAGCGTGAACCGGCCGGTCTGTAATAAATTTTGCCAGGTTGAAGAAGACGAGGACTTCTCCAACACCAGAATGAAATAGCCAAAGTGGTGTCTTGTGCCCATGGGACTGGAGAGTGACCACAGGATCATACATGGCCAAGCCCGGTGAGGACGATGGGTCATGGAGATGCGAAATGGCGGCTGCGAAGGAGCGCACTGTGGGGTGCGTCATTAAGGTAACTATGGGAATGGGAGCAATCGACAGTGAGGTTTCAATTTGGCGCTTCAATTTCATGAGCGTGATCGAGGTGATGCCCATGTCGTACACAGGAGTCTCAACTCCAAGTGCTGTTGGATCAACTTCGAGAACAGAAGCGAATGCATGAAGAAGAACACGTTCAGTGTCGCTCGCCGGGCCCACTAAGTTGGTCCTCTTGTAATGATCAAGGGCTGCGTCATTCGCCTCGACGTACATTTTGTAAGCGCCTCGTTCAAATGCCATTCGTATCTTAGGGCGTGAGAGCTTGCCTAAGGTTGACTTTTCCATGACATTCAAGTCCAGAGGCAAGGTAAGTGGACGCACTCCAGTCTGAAGCATCACTGCTGTTGCAACGCTGTTGTTGGTATTGATTCGGTCTTCGATATTGTTGGAGCGGTACGTTGGTACGTATGCAACGCAGATATTTTCTGTTTGCATGCCGGTTTTACGATAATGAAAGCAAGCGATATAACCCGGCATGACACCTTGAATATGGGCTTCTTCAACGGCGACCTCTATTTCATGTGGTGTATATTTGACGCCATTAACGGTTATTGTTTCTTTGTTTCGTCCTACAAGGCGTAGGATACCATTGGAATCGACTAATCCTTGGTCCCCAGTCTTGAACCAGCCATCAGATGTGAAAGCCTCTACCGTGCTTGAAGGGTTGTTAAAATACTCTTTAAACACAACGTCTCCCGTAACTTCTAGCTCCCCTGGCTGGTTCATCGTGGCCAGAGTCGGGGTGCCGCGACCAGCAACCGCGGTGATTCGCAGCTGTATGCCTTCCATGCAAGTACCAAGAGATGCGAACTCGTATCCGTGCTGCAAATCGTAATCTGGAAATTCCAGGTTGTAGATGGCTCCAGCGCATGTTTCTGTCATGCCAAATCCGGGAACAATTGCATTACTAGGTGCGTTATACCGGGACAGATGTCTCGAAAGTGCGGCGCATGTGTCAACAACGTTCGCCTCCCCACCTGTTACGAGGTAGTATAGACTACTCAGATCCAGGTCTGCTAGTGTTGCATCCGGATTCTCCAAAGCCTCGTTCAGTTTGGCCAAGAAAAAGTTTGGGGCAAATGTCTTCCCAACTCTGTGCTTGCTCAAAAGGCTGAGGAAGAGTGCAGGGTTTGAGATGACTTCTGATGCACTAACATGTATCTGATTTACATGAAGAAATAGTGCTTGCAGATGGATTTCTATCAAACTTGCCACATGATCAAAACCGATCCAGTTCAAAAAAGAGCAATTGTCCGGTAGAGCTCTTACAGAAGCCTTGCCAGCAATCGCTGCCATAATTTGCTTATTGGTAATGCAAACGGCTTTCGAGTTCCCGGTACTTCCAGACGTTAGCATCAGCAACGCCAGATCGTCCGAGGCCGGGCTGGAATGGATCCAGGGCTCTGGTTTCGTGTAATCGCGGCTCTGACGCTGTATTTGGTCGATTGTGTAGAGGTTCAAAGCGTTTTCGCCGGCGAAGTCATCTGTTAAGTCCTTCGTGGTAAGGAATAGGGGTTCTTTCAAATGATTGTGAAGATAGCGAATATGATTATTCCGTTGCTCAGGGATTTTACTAAAAGGGGGCGACGGAGTTGGAATACCTCCAGCATACACGGTAGACCAGAACCAGATGATACTGTCATGATGATTGTTGAAGTATAGAACAACGATAGTACCATTCGAAAACCCTTTAGTCGAACGCAAAAGTGAAGAGTTCTGTTGAGCAAGACGATCTAATTCCGCATATGTCACGTCGAAGGGGGCATCCGAACTCCCCAGCGGATAGATGGTCAGGCTACGAGGCGGTTCATTTTCATCAACCGCATAGGCCCTCAGCATATCTTTCAGGTATCGAACATTCATCTTGGCCAGTTGGTACGATTCACTCAACTAGTGGTCTTCAGAGTAAGGGGGTAATATGTAGGGTAGAACTGCGACAAGACGCAAGGGAAAAAAGTGTTTACAGACGATTTACCCAGGCACCAGACTAAGTTAATGGCCTTCTTAGACAAAAGGCCGCTTAGAAAAGCGCGATGAAAGGTCCAAGACTCCCTTCGCCTTCTTTTTTCCGAGGCTACGATATGTGCCAGATTTTCTCGATGTCAGATAGGATTCCTATCCATGATCCCACAGCTCTCGACCGTCCAACACCGGCATATCTTCACGAATAGGTTGTCAGAAACTTATCAGTTTGAGATGGGCGAATCGTTCAGCGGCTGGAATTTTCTATTTTGGGAGCGGACTCCGGACTGCTATCTTATAAGCGAAGTGAGTGATGCCGTGGACGTCGGTGGCATAGCTGGCTGCATCCTGTTGTTTAGATCCAAAAGGCATAATCCGTATACGGATGACGTACATCAAGACCTATTGATAGTGTTCTTCCAAATATTGGATTGAGTTGGGTCTCGCTGGCATTCATTGACACGAAAGCATAAACTTCTAGGCACACTATGCAGGGGAGGAGTGTCACACTGGCAGGGATAGAATGTAGTCAGTGATCAGGCGGGAAACTTGGCTCCAGGATAGGAGTTGGGACGTAGTATTATTCGCTATGTCCTCCGAGACGACTGAAGCTCCCCCGCTGGTGCTGAATGCTATCGCTCTGCTTGGGCTGACCTGCGCAAATGGATTACCCGCGTCATCTGAGAATAAGTGGATGAACATTGGCCAACTTCGTTATCTGAGGGGCAGCATAGGTTTCTATCTGAGCCCTTTCTAAGAGTGTAAATCGGGATGAATTTTGCATGAGAATCTAGTATTGCTTTCTGGTATTCACGTCACACATATCGTCTTTGGCCTCAATATCAATGACTCCGAGATTAGCTTTATGAGAGTCTACATAGTAACATATTCAGCAAAGGATCCCCAGTTCTGCGCCGGTACTAAACCAATGCTAATTCTCATAGGACAAGCCACTTTCCTTCCTAACCACACCGTAGAGGCCGGAAATACTACCAGATGCGCCCGTATGAGCCTGGACATCCTCCAAATGCCTGACTGCTACCTCGTACGACTTTAGGGATACACCGCTAGACTTAGCGACACCAAGTATTTGCGATGTCAGCGAAAGGGCTTTTGAGACATCAACCATGGGCTAAGAGTTTTATCTTTAGCAACGTTCACTAAGGCGGTGTCGCTAATGTCGCACCTTTGATTTATAGTAATCACCGCTAAGCATCTGTCTCGTGTATGGAACGTGTGGTGATGTGGGCATTAGTGCCTCGAATAGCTTGAGGATGTTGTGCGCTCCAAGGCTTGTCTTCTCAGCGAAGACGCACATCTCTGCTGCGGTCTCCATACTCGTCATGATCATGACATTGCCAATGAATTTGAGCAATGATGCCTGTCCTGGCTCTTCGCCGCTCAAATCGACTACCGCTTTTCCAGTCCTTGTCTATGATTAAATGGAATTTGATAATGTTATTCAAGAGGAGACTTACACTCCACCCAGGTACGGTTTGATGCGGTCCACGGCACTTGGACTTCCAGCGGGGACCAACGTCAGGACGCCTGCTTTTGCCATGGAGGGCTCACCAAAAACTGAAAGGTTTGGGTCTCATTATTTATGGAAAAGTTGAATGGGACAAAGACGATGGGCAGAAACTCACCTGGTACAGCAACAAATTCAGCCCCTGATTCTGAAATACGCCTTGATAGTTCATTAGTGGCACTTGGAGAGATCGTTGAACTATCCACGAAAAGCTTTCCCTTCACTTGGTATGAAAGTAGCTCGTCCATTGCCTGAATGACAGCGGCTTCATCCTGCAGGCAAGACCAGATGACATCGGCCTCAGCAGCCACTTCTTGCAAGCTGTTTGCGACTCTGGAATATCCAACTTTTTCACAGTGTTCTATAGCTCGATCCTTTGTTCGATTCCACATAATCAATGGCTTGACTAGTTTACCCTTGGCGATGAGATTTTGGGTTATCCCCTAAAAGCCCACGGTTAGCGGCGAGCTTGAGTCTCATCGAAGGACCCGATGGGACTGAAGAGACTCAAAAAACAAACCTCGCCCATAGGTCCAATGCCAACAAATGCAAATTGTCGGTCCATGTTGCTAGTTCGGACTGAAAAAAGTCTGGATGGGAATAGCAGCAAGCGCTAGGATGAAGAAGCACAAAGAATATATCAAAGCTAAGATACGTTCAGTATGGTGCAGTGTTCACATTATAAGTACAGCCTCGCGAGCCTTGTGTGGGGAAGACCGACATCGTTTTATGGAGGCATACAGGGCAGCACTAAACGACGGTTCGCAACATTCAGTTGCCTTACACTAGGCAAATAGAAAAGGCAAACGTTACATAGCATGCATAGCCACGAAGTCCGAGGCTAGGCTATGGATTAAATCTTGATATTGTTATGCATCTTCTGCATGAAGGACTACAAGGGAACAGCAAACGCTGTGTCCCACGAGTTTATGGCCTTACAGCGGGCAAATTTTACCAAGCACGCATACCTCCGGAGTCCGAAGTCATATTGTGGGCGGAAAATTAGATGTTGTTCAATAGTCTCCATGCAGGCCTACAGGCCAACAACGCGTAAACTTGTGCCTCAATATCTTGGCGTGAGGCATGAAGGTATACGAATCTGACGGTGGTCCGTGCAGGATACATTTTACCCCTCCAACACAAATGCTGTGTAACAAGAACAGCGTGCTTAATAGCAGACAAACAACATGCAGCGCATACGAATTCGGGGTCCGTATTTAGATTATTGCGCTTTGTGGCCGAACTGGATGTAAGTATTCTCAGCCATTTGAGGCATTTTCTGTACTACAAGCTCGGCTTTTCGCTACTTAGACTGGTGCGGTCTATAAGCTCGAATGATTGAAAAGCGGGCAAATCTTCATTTTCGACCCCATCCACGCACCTATGGGGTCTAAAAGCGTGTCATATCGAGCTCCGTCGTGGACAAGGGTCATGACAGGGAGAAAGTCCGGTGCGGGTTTCACTAAGACTAACTCCATTGCCATTCAATTGCCTACCAAAAATCGAGGTCAAGATCACAAATTAAAATTGTTTTTATTTCCTAGTTTCTCGGCATCCTGCATGGTATAGTTCGTCACTAACTTCAAGAACCGATCTTATAATGCTATCCGAAGGCCAAAGGTCGGCATTGGCAGCGAACATCATCCTCCCCATTCTCGCATTAATTGCCGTCGTCTTGCGTCTGATCGTGCAGAATCGCACGTCAAAAGCTTTCAAAGCTTCCGAATGGATAATCATACTAGCGCTGGTATGCATTGCTGATCGTTCATAAAGCGCTTGATACTGACCGTTCGCGCCAGGCACTCGCCGTTGCAGACTGTATTCTGGGCATATACGGTACTTACACTGGTCTAATAGGTGTATCGTTTCAGGATCTATCTCTTGCCATGATGCAAAAGTACCTGCTAGTATGATTCTATGTCACTTTTGACTGTTGCAGGGGCTAACAATCTTCCAGATTGTTTTCATTGATATTCTTCTCTGTCACATCATCTATGGACTGATCAAAATATCAATACTTTTGTTCTACAAGCGAGTCTTCCCGACCAGCAAGTTCTGTACACACGCCAATGTTGTTATAGCCGTGGTGGTCGCTTTTACCATTGCAATAACGATAGTTAGTTTTGTAGATATTATTAAAGTATCAAAATAATAACACTTGCAGGTTGAAATTTTCGCGGCACATCCCATTCAAGCAGCGTGGATGACGGACAAGAATGGTAAACCGCATATGATTCTCAATCACCCTGTCTTTATTGTCTGTAGTGCGACAATCGATTTGGCTCTTGATCTGTGGACTTTGGCTCTGCCGCTACCTGTTATAAAAAGTTTGCATATCAGCAAGAGGAAAAGACTTGGCGTAGCTATCATCTTCCTGCTCGGGGGTTTGTAAGTTATTAATGCTAGAACCCAATAGATTTAAAACCGGGTAATGCTAACGAGGTCAGCTGTGTCGTTTCATCTGCAATTCGCCTTTATTACGTTACAGAACTTATAAACGTCTACTCGTTGAGCCCATCCAG
Organism: Hysterium pulicare CBS 123377; assembly: GCA_000467715.1. Lineage (NCBI taxonomy): Eukaryota > Fungi > Ascomycota > Dothideomycetes > Hysteriales > Hysteriaceae > Hysterium > Hysterium pulicare. Next base: position 7,315 of record AJFK01000819.1, read on the forward strand.
GCTAAGATGTTCGTTCCTTGGATGAACATTTCTGTACAAAGCTAACTTATCCTAGATGTGGCGAATTTTAACGATATCTGGGCTCATATTGAGGAATGTACGTCTATTATCACGGCGTGCTTACCAACACTTGCACCACTATATAAAACCATCCATCTTCCTTCATTTGTTACACAAAGTGTCAAGTGGCTTTCTTCTCTTGTCTTGTCCTCAAAACATATGAATACGAAAGACCGTGGCAATGAATTGTCTTTCTATAAAATTACAGAGAGTGAAGGAGAGCTCCAAGAGTCAAGACATCGAAATCAAAGCCGAATGGAAGGTATTTTTCGAGTAACCAAAAAGGCTTTGATCTGAGTTACTTTGCTTTGCGTGGAAAGAGACAGTGCAGGAAATATTGAAGAGCAGGAAAGAGTCGCGGCATTGACAGCGAAATGCTGTCGTTCAAAGCGAGTCATGATCCCTTCAGATCAGGATGGAGTATATGTAGACCCATGGGTCTAAAATATCTCTTCTCAACGCTCAGGTCAATCTGGAGATTTCACAAGTGCATGCTGGGATGGACAGGAAATACGTTAGAGGATATTGCCTCTCCCACAAATCAACTCCTTGGTTTTATCTGCCTAGATCAAAAGTATTACTATCCTGGCGAATTATCAATCTTACACACGTTTCACTAATTGGCTTAGTCCACAGCATTCTTGCCAAGTTTCCTGGTAGTGGACTGTTCGGCTGAGGTAGCTTAACACGAAGTAGGGACCCTTCAACAACAAGATACGCTTTCTGCGTTACTGGCTAAATCGTCTTCACGACGGCAACTCTCCATACCTCCTATCCCATAGTCCGAACGATCTGTGTAAACTGACGACACCGTAATACCCTGTGTCAAGCATTCCTACTATCTTCTGTTTTCCAGAACCCTTGTTGTTCTATCTCACAGAAAATTACACTTCACCGCCTAACCATTTCGGGATACTGCCAAGTCCCACCGAAGTTCAAGTGAAGTGAAGTTTCGACAATCACATGCCACTTTCTATTGTGCTCAATAGCCGCTCGGACCACACCGCTCGCAAATATATTCTCGACCGCCAGCTCCTCAGCTTCTTTCTCCCACCAACTTCTTCCTTCTACCACCAACCGACCACAATCGGTACTGCATTACTCTATCTATCCAATAAGACACCAAACACTTCTCCACTTCTCATCATGTCCACCATGTCCGGCGCTCGTCGGTCAAACGGCACCGTTCAGAAAGGCATTTCCATCTGGGATATGTTCACCTTGGGCTCGAGACGCTCGGCTAAGAAGTGGATTCAAGAAGAAATTGTGGACAGACTTCAAACATTGTTCTCTATCCTCATTGACCCACGCAAGACTCTCCAAGGCCTCGTTTCTGCCATTACGCCAACGAAGGCAGTCAATAGAACCAAGAAGGACAAGAAAACTAAGAGCCAGAATCATACAACTACCCCGCTTCTCGATTCTGTCTCTTCCATGATGGATGCAACCAGCACCGAGTTTCAATTAGCTGGAGCCTCAGCCACCACCTCATCACCGTCAATCTCAACCACCACAGAATCCACAACTGCCAGTATCTCATTCATCCCCTCAGATCCAGCCTCAGCTAGTACTCAGCCTGCTTCTATTTCCACGACTCTCACGCCAAGCCCCATCAGCGTGTTCCAGCCCACCATATTCAATCCTACATTCCTTGACCAGCGAGAGCAGATCATTCATGGGGTCAGCGAGGACGTCATCGATAGGATTGCAGCACAGATGGATAGAATGCAAGATCAAACTGAGGCACTCTCAGATCTGCAGGACATCTTGAACGAAAAGATCTATTGGCAGCACACCCTTATAAACATTCTCATCTTTCTCCTTGTTTTGCCATGGATTATGAAACTCATGAAGTACATTGGAGGTAAAGGAAAAAGCAAGAATGGCGGAAATGGCACAACGGCACCAGGCCCCCAAGATCCACCGGGCCCCCAAGATCCACCAGCCTCCCAAGATCCACCTGCACCAACATCAGATGGCCAAGCCGCTGACGGTCATTCCACCGATTCCGGATCCAGCAGTGCAGCTCCCCATGGTACTGACAACAGTCACCTAGCTGGCTCTGGCGATAACAGCAGTTCCTCGAGCAACCATCCTAACAACTCGACCATTGACTCGTCTAGTGGTATCAGCAATAACACTTCTACGGACGCTCCAGAGAGCGCCTCAAGCCCTCCCCAGATCACCCTTTCAGAGGAGGATCTTCAGCGAGTTGTCGAAAATTTGTCCGGTCGTCCAATTTTCCTGGAGAAAGTCGACGGAATGATTCGTATTGCCGTGGGTGAACACATCGATTGCTTGCCAACACCTGCAACTAAGAAAGAAGTTACCGCCGCCATCAAGGAGGGTCGTCAAATTCTCGCTGATAATAATGCCGCCATTAAACAAGATATCGAAGCTTCTTGTCGCAAGGTTGCTGATCACATGGCGGAGTTGTTCAATAACTTCATCGCCGACTACAAGGGAGACAAATGGCTCTGGATGGAAAAAATGACAGCTACTGAGAAATCACATGCCAATTCGATGCGCATGGACTTTCGGATCGAAACCAGACGCTTCGAAAACCACTTTAGAGGCCTCTCATTCAAATTCCTAGGGTACATTGCAGAAAGTATCGATAGGTTCAGCGAACTAGATGAGCAGACCCGCGCACGCCTCAAAGCTCCTCTAGAAGAAGCCAAGAAGAATGATACTTGGCACAAGGCTCCTGCAGCACCAAAGCTCGGACCGACCAAAATCTACACCGTGCCGATGCAGGCTCTTTCGAGCTCTGCTGATGCTCCCAAAGCTCCGACACCTCTAACTACCGTCCCTACCATTCTCGAATCTCAGAAGCCTGACCTTTCGGGGAAAGGAAAACATACCATGGCTCCCACATCAGTTTCTGGTCCTGCCGCTGATCCTGCTGCTCCCTCCCCTACAACCGGGCCAGCCCCCTCCACCACTCCCTCCGTTCCGGCTCCAGCTCCCGCTGCGAGTGCGGCTCCTGCTGCTGCTCCGAGGCGTAGGCGTAAGCTGGACGCCAATCCACTGGTGTCCAACCAGAGGTTTTCTTCTTCCCGCAAGGGATGAAAAGAGCTTGGCGGACTTCTCGGCATTTGGCTTTCGTTGGTGTTTTGTTTCTCTTTTTCTTCTTTTTTTGCTTTTGTATTTAAACTGCGAATGTTGTGTGCTGCGTTTTCTCACTCTGGACGACGATGGAAAAGGCTGCGGCCGGCCTGTGGCTGGATCCACGTTTCTGTTTTCTAGATAGCTCCTCTATAGTGTTTATACTTCTGCTGCGAAAGAACCTGCCCGTATTCGGATGGTTCAGTAATAATATCTCCTTTTCTTGGCAAACGGAGTCCTAAAATTATGCTTAAGTGATCAAACATCTTACCCTCTTTTTGATATATCTTGAGTTCTCTTTCACCACCCATCTAATATCCCATCTTCCTCATCCTTCTATTGATTATTTCCCTCACAGCAGCGACCTTTGTATGTCCAGCTGTCCACAGGCCAATCGTGCCATCCCTACAGACGGGAACTGCCTAGAGGTTCTCTCGCACGCTATCCCCTAAGCCTTAAAGCAGAAGTCGACTTTATAGTAGTTAAGAAGATAATGCTAGATTTAAAGTACTCTTTTCCACTCCTTTAATACTTAGACTATGGCATGTAATGTACCTATCTATCGCCTCGCAGCGGCGACCTCTCTCTGTCCACGGGTACAGAGATCAATCCCGTCACGCTTACCGATGGAAACTCCACCGAGCTCCAGAAGCAGACTGTTGCCTTAGCCTAGTTCTAAGAAGGCAGAACATGCTGGCTTGGAAGGTAAGTCATGCTTATCATCCTGCTGCTGTGCCACCAAGCAGGGCTTATGAGTGGACTCGGTTACGGTGGCTTTCTGCCAGGTTCCTGATTCATCGACGCCATCTTAACAGCATTGGGGGCCGGAAGTCATATGAAGAGGAGGGGCTAAAAGGATAAATAGAGGGTCATTTCGTTAGTTTAGATGACCGCAGGATTTCTTTTGAAGTGAGAATTAGAAACCGACCTTGAAGCTAACTGCTATGCCTCAACTATTCTTGTAAGCAGTTAGAGTTCATTCACAGAGTCCGTTTTAGCTGACTGGATTGCTTCAGTGTTGGTGCCACGGGGCATATTGGGGGTGCTGTACTCGATCTTATCTACAACACCTATCCAGATGTTATGATCACAGCTCTAACTAGAGATGACGAAAAGGGAAAGAGATTAGTTGCGAAATGGCCTAAGGTCGAAACAGTGATTGGAGACTTGGAGAAGTTGGAGACTATTGAAAGTGAGGCAAAAGTCGCCGAAGTGGTTATCAGTACGTCCTCTTCTACTCTCTGACTACCTCTTGATTCCGCATACCGCATAAATGAAGAAGAAGAGACATCAAGGAAACTACGCTTGAGCTTAAAGCCATCAGCTCGATGTTGCTCCGCTAACTGAAGCATAGATACTGCACCGGATGTTACGCATGAAGCTGCAACCGAAGCGATCATCAAGGGCCCTGGCGGGAGAGAGACTGAGGGATATTATATCCAGACCTCCGGAGCGGCGTTGATTTGGGATGAGGCGGATGGATCAAATCCGGGAAAGAAGATATGGGATGATGTGGAGGATATTGAGGAGATCACTTCGATGCCGGTGGAGAGAACGCATAGGAATACTGATAAGGTGAGCGAAGACATGGGCCATACATTCCATTTACTCCTCTGCTGATACATACCTTTTGCAGCTTTGCCTTGCAGCCCACGAGAAAGTTAACGTCACCATCATCTCTCCCGTCATTGTCTACGGCCTCAGCCCCTCCACTGATCATCCCTTCCCGATCACCCTCCCCGAAATCATACGCGTGCTGCGCAAATCCGGTTCCTTATTCACCGTTTCCCGCGGTCTAAACCTTCAAGGCTATATCCACGTTACTGATCTCGCTCGCCTCTACCTCCTTCTTCTGTCTGATGCGCTCGGACGCCAGAGTTTTGCCCCCGACCTGCAGCT
>AJFK01000820.1:0-19828 GCA_000467715.1 Hysterium pulicare CBS 123377
TTACTTTGCTTCCAAAGAAGAGGTGTCATGGGTTGAGCATGTCAAGGCTCTCGGACCGACATTGAAAGAGAAAGGTGTAATTGAGGATGAGGTGATTAAGGAGATCAATGTGGATACTGCGGCGAAAGCAGCGATCACGGGAGTTAGTAACGGATGGGGAGAAGATCATGTTTGGAATGTGCATATTGCTATGATGTTTGCGACCGATATGAGGGTGAAGAGTACGAGAGCGAATCGACTGGGATGGTTACCTGAGGAGAAGGGGGTAAGGGAGACGCTTGAGGAGACGTGGGGCAAATTTCTAGAGAAGCAGATGGAAGCACATGATGAAACTGGAGTATCTGAAAAAAGCTGATGATCGACGGAATGGATGAGGATGGAAAAGTGTGCTGAAAGATTTTGGAGGATGCAAAAGGTTGGATTTGTTGGAGCTCTATCTCTTCTCACTTCTCTAGCTATACCAGAACGTGAAAGACCGAACCAAATCTTCCAGGATATGTGCCACATATCAAATTTCATTGTCAACGAGGATGATAGAAGAGACGAACGAAGGGATCCAGGGGCAACCTACTAATCTTGATTAGGCTTAGTTTGAATGAGTCGCCCGCAGCTACTTCGACGTCCCACCATCGATCAAGTCTGCATTTTCCTTTCTTCGTGTCGTCAACATGCCTCATGTCGTACAAAACGCTGAAGATGCCGATATTCCTCGAACCTGCGAGATTGAGCATGTCGCTTACGCGGGCAATCCGATGAATAGCGTACTCTTCCCTGGACCCTTTCCTCCAGAAGCAGGAAAGCAACGGGTGGAACGCCTAATAACATTGCGCAAAGAGCTTTCTTCTACGCGATATCTGAAGGTCGTAGACGAAGAAACGGGTGAGATGATTGCGTTCGCGAAGTGGCACGTATATGAAACGTCGGCATCACCGCCACCATTGAAATTCGGTCCTGGGTGTAACGTGGAAGCTTGTAAGGCCATATTTGGAGGCCGTGCGGAACGAAAGCGCAAAATATTGACCGATGACAAGTCTCGTTGTTGTATGTCGCGGATGAAGGATTTCTTGAGAGATCATTTGCTTATCTTTTGGATCTCAACCTCCTCCATACCGATCCCTAATCTGCAAGGCGCAGAGCCGGCAGCTTGTTGGTTAAAAGAGGCCATGATATTGCGGATGAGCTTGAGGCCCACCATACTTGGAGTCTTCTCCAGATGCCCAAAGGCTATTTTTGAAGCTGGAGCTCGTGGTCATTGAAGAGTTCGCGTTGGATGTGAGTAAATGCGGCGGGAAAGGTTTGCATGTTACTCCAATCATGTTGCGGGATTGACAATAGTGGTCCAAATTCTTAGAGGAATGAAAAGTAGGTGCAATTCTCGTAGCGTCGTTTATCTATTCTCTTTCAATCCTATTCTAGCTCGTTGCTCGTGAGACTTCTTTTGTAAAAGCTTAAGCTGGATTTATGAGCAGTCTCTTAGTTGTTTGGGTGTTTATATAGGCTTGGTGCAAGGTGCTGAAGTATCAAGGCCCTGCTTCAATATTACATTTCTTTGTTCTCCTACTATCTAAGTCTGTGCCTGCAAGTTCTTTTCTGTGGCTTTGGTGCTCTTCTTTTGAGGGGTGATTACCGGTTAGATGTTTACCTATCCCAGCTAGGAGGAAATCAATATCGGTACCATAAGCGTATCACAACCTTCTTGAACCTCACTTCCTACGACCTATTCATCGGTCATCTCATGTTGTGCCTTGGCATGCTCAACTATGACAATTGGGATAATAATGATTCACTATGCAGGTAACATACTGGACTGGCTTTTTTCGTATTCAAGTGCTATCTATGAACACTCCACAGCGGAACTTAGCAACGAGAGCAGCAGGAATCATATAGTTCAAGTATTCAAGTCCTTGCGTCCGCATTCAACGATATATATCCTGCTAAATAGGCTTCCAATTTGGTCATGGATGCAAGGTAGATCTCATTATCTAGCTCAGACCGCAAGGCGGAGACGCTTGGTGAAATAGTGTGCCATCTAAAGCGAAGTTTAAACGGAACTCCTAAATAAACACGACAGCATTTTTAGAGGAGCTATTAGCAACAGCAAGGCTACCATCCTTTCGCTGGCAGCCGAAAATGCCCGCATAGTAGTGAAATGCATATCAAGGGGCACGAGACGTCATCCGACGATTATGAATATGTTCAAACTTTGGGAATTAAGCGCAATTTACCGAGAACAGTCCCACGTAAATGACAACGGAGGCTGAAGAGTCCTCACTGAAAGCTTATCTATTGTGGAAGTGGGGGTTGGGTTGCGTTTTTTGGGTTTTCACCTTCACTCATGTCAGGGCTTAGCGCGCACTTTCGTCACGCCAAAAACCTCTCGCCACTCTTCCATCTTCTCCTACACCAAAACCTGCATCGTCTTCGCAATCCACTTTACGTCGGCTGCATACTCTCCTTTACCATTCAATCGTCATTGACAACTTACCGTCGCGATCGACTGCTTGAACGTAAAGCCTTCTATACCAACCACGATCGGACTGAAATCAAGACGGTACTACTCAGCTCACCTCATTCTACCTACAGCCGTTGCACACTACTGTGATTTACACGTGAACACGTCAACCTTCTCAAGCTTTGGCTAACATACTTTCTCGCAAGCAGAGGCAACAACATGGCCGCGGAAGGCGACATGAAGGCGCTTTTGAGTTGCGTCCTGCAAATGGACACTGCCTTGACGTCTATGCAACAGCATTTGACCTCACATTGCCAAGAGAGCGGCTGTTCATTAGCCCAGGCATACAAACCACTGAATCCTGAACTACTACGATATATCTCTGATTGGGCTTCACGCCTTGAAGAAGATACACACTTTAGAGATTCAGGCCTAGGAGCTTCCTTGACTTCCCAATCTTCCAATGACTTACCTTCTACTGAATGCTCGAGTGTTTTACTCTCTACACAACCTTCCAACCCCTCAAAGAATACCCAACCTCCTGTATTGAACTCTTCCGACCTTGAGCTATCGAGAACACGTGCTGCCTCGCCTATTTTCTCTATCCACACATCATCCAGCGACCAACAGGATATAAGTCTAGTCAACATGCAGGCTAGTTCTACCAACATCTCTATCCCGAATAGTCCTTCTACCAAGGGGGCACTGCTCAATGAGTGCAAAAATAGCGCGCACGGCGGAACACATCCAGAATTCCGCCAAACCTTCTTCGCACAAACCACTGCCTTCCGTGACTGGGCCGCCCCATGGGGGTCTTCCTGGAGAGGCGGAGATGTTAAACCATGGATACCACAAAACGTCTCGGATACAGCCTCGCCACATGTATACCAGATATCCCAAATTGACGCGCGCAACGTCTCTTCTCATTCACTAACTACGGATAAAGCTTCATCAGCTCGTGTCAACATGTCTCTTGAGACGTGGCTGCACAAGATGGACGATCTCTGCGATCGCATGGCATCGACTCCTCTCATGATGAAACAGCCCGCTCACGTAACATGTCTCTCGAGACATGGGTACAAAATATGAACGATCTGTGTGATCGTATGGCACCGATTCCATTCATGGTGAACCAACTGGATGCTGTACAAGAGGATGCCGAAGATGATGAGGAACTGATGCTTGATGCACCGGAAGATGCCCCCGATGCAGATAGATCACCAGAAGTCCTGCCTGACGCCGATTTGATCGGCGAATATGGAGATGATTTCCTTCCCGACGCCGACGAAACCGATGCCGCTGGACTGAATGAATATCTCCCAGATGCAGAGCAGTCTGATGTACAAGACGACGGAGCAGAAGAACTACCAGACGCCGACGTCAATTACGAAATAAATCGAGATCTAGATGAGCTCTCAGATGCAGAATCGGCTTCAATTTACCCTCAAAGTCGAAATTATCACGATACAGCAACTCAAGGCCAACCAGGTCAAGCCCCAGGTCAGATTGCTCATGCTGGCCTGCCGTCGCTTCATCCACCTACGATCCTGTCACGATCCGTATTCAACACCATGTTGAATGAAACAAATGCATCTCAGGCTATCACTGCATCAAACATCTCTCCTATACCTATGATTCCAACCCAGATCTCTCAACAATCTAATATGACGCCACAACAGGTGGCAAGAGCATATCAACAGTTCATTGCCCTCAAACAGTACGCAGTGTCTTATCAACAAGGCAGCATGCCTACGCAGACTAGAACTGCTGTGGCGTCCTCTCGGCCATCCGATACACAGCCTCTAACCTCGCATGCTGATTCTACTATACCTCCTCTGGATGAGACGACCATAACTCATTTGGACAGCGCTAGTCGTATGTTGCCGGCCTTTGGAGGCCATCCGGAGACTAATTGGCAAGCTCCGAAGCTTCCTGTCGCTGAACTCAGCCCTACATCACACCTCACCACGACCATCGACCAACCCTCACAAGCGGCGTCTAGAATTCTCGGTGCTCGAGAATGCACCATCTCCGCCTCCAAGAACAGCAAACTGGCGATGAAACCAAGACGTCGCCAAAGAGCCAATGCTATCAGTGCCTACAGCCCGGATGAAGACCCAGAGAGTACTTTCGGAGGTCTATATTGACGTGGTTAGCTTGAGCCTTTTGTTTCTACTTGTTCTGTTGATCAACGTGTAAGGTGAATCGTGGGCTGGTTAGTTGTTTTTCTTCTGAATGTGTTTACTTGATTGCGAATGTTAGTACTGCGAATTGTTTTAATCTTTGTTCATGGGCGGCATTATATCTCCGGTTGAAGCTGTATGGGAAGGGATAGTGCCATATGACTTGCTTGCTTCGTTGGATTGGAGTTCACCTAGTAGATTGCATAATGGAACCTTATACTTGTTTCAAACATCCAATTTATAATGAACTCAGCTACATCCTTAGAGTTATGTGAGATAGGTAAGCTTAAAGCTAGTAATTAGCTTTAACTATTTTAGTAAACCAATAAGAGGCTGGAGAAAAGAGAACATTCTTATGCAACACAGGGAGAATTATACATTTCTAGTCGGTGGGTACAGCCGGATTGAGCTGTGCTAGACCTGTGGAACTGGAAGGAGCTCCTTAAGAGTATACTTAAGCTTCTTTACATCTATATCTTAGTTCTATAGGCACCTCCTTTTAGCTTCAAAGTCCATAAGTATTAAGAGAGATTCTCTTGACTCTAACCTTCTTAGTCTAGCGATTTACAATATCTCCTGTATCCATTAGGTCGTCTCACGTGATCGAGAACGAAGTGAAGGTGAATGACGTCGGCGTAAGTTCAGCACAAATTCCTTCACTCATGTAAAGCTTGGCGTCCGATTTCCTCACCCCACCAAACCCCGCCTCTCTCTTTCTTCTATCTACTACTCTCCTCACCTCTCGATTCGAACGTTTCAAATCTTGCACCATCCGAAGACTTCTTCAAACCCACTATCAAAGTCTCCTCACGGCGGATACTGTGAACTGCACACCTTTCTGCTTCCTATAACTTCTCTTCAAAGGTGATTAGCTCCTTGTCAATCCTAGCGTAGGTTTGAACGTTGCTGATCCATCTTTTAGGCTCTTTCAGCTCCAGCAAAATGTCAGTTCCATCAGAAACAGACTACAGGAAGCTTGTAGAGCGCGTCTCTTCATTGGAGGCACACGTCAAAGATTTAGAAAATCACCTCGAACATCATTGCAACTCGATCCAATGTTCATTTAGACATTCAACGTCACTTACGCCTCATATTCCGTTTCACCAGGTCGGACTGGGGATCGGTAACGCTGGTTTCAGTAGGACTACGAACTTCTTTTCTTCACTTCCAGCATCCAACCCATCTGGCTATTCTACACCGGCCACCTCGGCCTTCAGCTCCCTGGCTGGTTCCACTCTTAGTTCTACGAACGCAACGTCTGTAGCGACGCCTCGACAACTTCCAGGTTTCACAATTCCTTCTACTTCATCATTTGGTACCCCAACAAGATCACCACCAGCTCTCGGTCAGAGAGCACTGCTGCTTCCAGGATTCACTGTTCCTCTCACTCCATCGCTCAGTACACCAACAGAATTGCTACCAGCTCTTGGTCATACAGCTCCGCCACTCCCAAACTCCTCTACGTCTGCTGCCACGCAGCTCAGTAACTCCAATGTGCCTCATGCTCCTGCTGGCAATACAGTCTCTGGAACACCTATAGCAGCATCACAAGTTCCCCAATCCATCCTCGCCGAATCGTTCAAGCTGCCTCCGCTTGCCCTTGATCTCAGAATCCCGCATATGAGAGCACTTCATACTCCGGCACCGACCCCCAATAAGTTCAATGCGCCATTGAGGAAAAACCGCCTGGGCACTATTCATAAACTACTAAAGTTTGAGCACAACGCCGCCCAAACCATCCTAAAGGCCAACAACATCCATACGCACGATCTCTCCGAAGAGCATATCGCCATTCTCGCCCGCATCGCTGAGTACCAGTGTGCCATACTCGCTGCTACCGGGCCGAACAGCTTCTACATTGCTGTTGTCACCCAATTGTTGGCAGATATCCGGACCCTATTTGACAAGCTTGATCTGGAAGCTACAGTTCAGACTATAACAAACCTAGAAGCCTTCCTCTCCGAAAAGGTTCCCAGCCGTGACCACGAGATGGGAGAACCCGGAATGGTTCCGAATACTTCAGGCTATGAAAATGATGCGGCTATGAGAGACTTGGAAGCCACTCCGGCGGTACCCAACCCCCAAACCACCGCCCCAAAAGCCGCCATTCCCACTGTGGAGATGACGGACTTAGACACCACCACGGCTACGGCAGTAGTCTCCCAGGCCCAGAACCCGTTCAGCTCATTGCCAACTATGCAGATGGGCTCTACAGACCAGAAGGATGGATCCCGAGCTGCTCAAAGCGCCATATCTGTTCAGGCTCCTACCGCACTCCCACAGAATCAGCCACTCGCTATTGAGATCGACGGATGCAGGATTGGCACAGAAGCAAGGCAAAATGCCTTGAAATTGCTCGTGAAAGAGGCAAACATGGCAAACGAGGCTCGGAAAAGCCGAGGTTTGAGCTTCCTCACCGTTGAAGAGGTTATAGACTATGTTTCAAAGAAAGAGAAGGAATTCGCCAGGCAAGAAGCCTATATGGCGGGATATGAGAAAGCAAGAGACAACCGCATGCAATTGTTCCGTAGCAAGTGGGATAGAATCGTCGAGGCAATATGCAAGCAGCGTGCTTCGGCTGGGCCGAAGTAAGATGTGGGAAATGCCAATCTGCTCCATTCCCAGGGATAGCTTATGTAATTGTTTACCTGTTGTTTTGCACTAGGGCGTAAGAGGCTTAGTTAAGTATATAGAAAATGCCAAGTCTAAGCTTTCTTTAAAGGTCTCTTTATAAGATTTCTGGTTATCCTTTTTCCTAAATCCGTGAAACAAGACAGGATTCCCAGGATGTAGGGCTGTAGACTCGCGGACGGCAACCGGCTTTGAGACCTGTCCCAGAGTGCAATCCGGCTGTGCGTAAAGATGGGAACTGGATTTCTAGGGTGTCCCACAGCTCAAATAGGCTATGTAGACCGACCACACCGAATTTGGTGGATGGATGCCCAATTAGGAAAACCATTCTTATATACACGTGACCGAGCTATGACGTGCATAGAACTCGGAAATATTCCGGACCTCGCGGATCTTTCTTGAACCTCAACTACAACTACAATGCCAGCCCTTCCCAGGCGGATACAGCCTATATCAGCGCCGCTTTTACATCCTAAGCATTTCGATCGGATAAATACCCCCTCTTGGAATCACCTGCAACCGGCTTTTCTACGCCGTTTCCACGCGACGGGGATACGACGCGCGATAGATCTCGCATACGATGTTCATGAGAATGGAGGGAAGGCTTCCGGAGCTCCAATTGTGTTCTTGCACGGTCTATTTGGCAACAAGAAGAACAATCGCAGTATTAGCAAGTCAGTAACCATGTCCCCGGCTCCCATAGCTTCATTGTCGCAGGTTGGAAAAGCTGCCAGATAGAGTTGGAATAAGCCAACGCAACAAGATCTAATGCTGACGTTTGGACTTTTTTAGAGCTCTAGCCCGCGACCTCAACCGACCTGTCTATGCAGTTGACCTGAGAAATCATGGCGATTCCCCACACGATAAGGATCACAACTACACTGCGCTTGCGGAAGATACAGAGGAGTTCCTCAGAAAGCATAAGCTCAAGGATGCAACGCTTATTGGGCATTCAATGGGCGCGAAAACAGTTATGACAGTAGCATTAAGGTCACCAAAGAATTGTGCAAATATTGTTGCCGTGGACAATGCACCTGTGGATGCGGCATTGGCGAGCGACTTCCCGAAGTACGTGGTGGGCATGCAGAAGGTTGAGGAGGCGAAGCCTAAATCACAGAAAGAGGCGGATGCTATACTGGCGCCATATGCGAAGGTGAGTGGGGACTCTCAAACGAGGACCTTCAGCCGTATTCACAGGCTGGACTGAGCAATTCACCAACAACTTTGATACTAAGGCCTCTCCAGGAGCTTCCAATCCGCCAATTCCTCCTTACGAACCTCGTAAGATCAGAAGACACTTCAGCTAACCACCTCAAATTCCGAATTCCTATTCGGATACTTATGAACGCTCTTGACGACATGGCGGACTTCCCTTTCACTGATCCCGATACCCATCGATTTGAGAAGCCGGCGTTGTTCGTGAGAGGTACAAAGAGTCATTACGTGAGTGATGAGACGCTGCCGATAATTGGCAGATTTTTTCCAAGGTTCGACGTGGTGGATGTTGAAGCAGGACATTGGGTTATTAGTGAGAATCCGGAAGGTTTCAGACGAGGTACGTTCGATTTTAGTCATTGTTTCTCTTACGCTATGGAGAGCTTAGCTTCTTGGAGACGGCCAATGTTCAAAGCACGTTTGCTGACATTCGAATAGCTGTAGTAGAGTTCCTTCAAGATAAAGAATAGATAACAAGTCCCGATATACCTGAAATTTGAACGATGACATCCTTCTGTGAGTAGTTGAGTGTACCCTGTGTTTAACTTCGAATACATTCGACCTCATTCGTATTACGAATGAGCATCGTAGATGATAGTTCCCCACCAGCAATTGCTTTCAGAGCAGCGGAGCCAACGAACGGGAAGAAGTTGTCCTCGCTCCTAGATATCAACATTATGTTTCACGGTAGCTGCAAATCATGGACCTTGTATTGCACTTGCCTCTCGAGTGCGATGCCCGTTAAGCTTTAAGATATGGTATGGCGAGCTTGAGCGCTGGCTCCATAGTATTAGCGTAGAGTACCTATCCTTCCGCATGCAATGGAGCTGTAAATATTATGGGAACTCGTGTGCTGTTGATATACTACATCGCTAAAGCGCCGTGACTCAAACCTCACTCCAGCACAATACAGAAGTTATTTCTCGTTTTACCATCGTGAATCTTTTGCTTCGGCACAGCTTTCTTCGTCCCATTTCCATCAAATCGCAAGAGATAATACACCAACTTCGCAGACTCTTTCTTGTGCACGAGTGCATATCCTAAGTTCCTCATGATGAAACCAAGATGCTCTTGGGTCAAGTACCGCGAATTCACCACACAAGGAGCAGGTAGGACCAGAAACAGCGCCGGCAGTGCTCCCTTCTCGTTATCATTCTTGGTCCGAAGAAATGCGCAAGTACGCCGCAGCATCTCTCCTCTCCCGGCAGCATCAGGGACATAGTTTAGCACCAGAGATAACGAAATGATATCGAAAATATCCTCCGGTGCCTTCGGTAGAGGGCGCTGCATAAAATCTTGTGTCTGTATTCCCGGATCCTGAGAGTGGAGGTCTATCCGCGTGACATGGAGAGACGAACAATGAGATATCGCATTCGTAGTCGACAATGCGCCGACTTCAAGCACCTTGAAGCGGATATCATTCTCCAATTTCACAGATTGAGACTTTTCACCAAGCACCCCATCTTCCTTCAGCCATTCAACAAGAACTCGACTTGAATCCCCGCCTCTTTCTGCGCTCTGTCCCTTGATGCTGGCTGCCTGATACAGTTCAAGTCCGCCATTTTTCTCGATTTGCTGAGCCAGGTCATTGGCCTTGTCACTGTTTCCAGCTTTGAGCGCTGTGGCGTGTTCTTTCTGCAGGCGATGGTGCGTGCGAATCAGAGTTCTCGTCGCTTTGCTGGTCAGAGATCGAGGTGCACTTTTGGCATTGGCGACTGGTGGGCGACCATGTGAGAGACCTTTCGGGCGCTTTTTTGCGGCCATTAGCCTTTGAAGTCATATCATGTTGGGGTAGTTTCAGTGAGAGAGGGTTTGATGTTGAAGCATGAGATCGGATGTCGAGAACGCGCTAGTCTGAAAACGGCCATGTAAGCGAATTTCGCGAAAGCCCACACCACGAAGCTCAACTCTAAAGATTCTTCGAGATACCCAAGCACGACCTCCGACCGACACCAACACAACGACAATGCCGCCAAAAGCTAGCAGCAAGACGGGTACGCATCTCAATATACTATTCCTCCCAAAGTTCGAGTAGCATCAATGCCCTCTATAGCACTGCGCGCACTCTCCCTCCCTTCGAACATCAAACTGACATTCACGCAGGCGGCAAGCCCAAGCCCCAAAAGCAAGCCAACGCTGCCGCGAAAGCAGCTCTCCGAGGCGTAAGCAAAGGACCTATTTGAAGGCGTGTCAGAACCGCATCTCTGACGGCCTTTTTCTGAGAAAAACTCATTGTACTGAAATTTTTCCATTAAAAGGTCAATTCGCATAAGGTCCGCAAGGTCAGGAAATCGACTTCTTTCCACAGGCCCAAGACGCTTGAGCTCAGGTATGTTGACCTCTTTCTTTATGTGTGCTTGAGGGGTGTTGCGGAGTTGGTAGAGTGTGGAGTTGATGCTGATGAATTGACATAGCCGCGCACCCAAATACCCCCGCAGATCGATCCCTCACCAGCCTCGTCTCGATGCCGGAAAGATCCTCATCCACCCTTTGAACACCGAGTCCGCGATGAAGAAGATCGAGGAGAACAACACCCTGGTATTCATCGTCGATGTAAAGGCAAACAAGAGGCAAATCGCTGCGGCGTTGAAGAAGCAGTATGATGTTGAGTGCGTGAAGATCAACACCCTCATCCGGTAGGTTCCCATATTTTAAGGCATGCCCCATCATGAGATTGGATTATATTAACGGGGTTGGTAGACCTGATGGATCGAAGAAGGCTTTTGCCAGGTTAACCACGGACGTTGATGCTCTTGACATTGCGGCTACTAAGCTTGCCATCGTGTGAGCGGCCTTGAAAATTTGGGGGTGTGGGTTCCTGAATGCTATGGCTGGCTAGCTACGCAGCGAACGGATGCATGAGAAAGGCGTTTTCTGTAGTTATTATGCCACGGCAAAATATATCACTTTGTCGGCTACACGAAACAGAGCCCAGTTGTTCCTGCATCTCTGCCATTGGTATTTGAGTGGAAAAAATTGGTGCAATGGAATCGGCCCATGCTTGTTGGATGTGCCTTCGACAAACGCATGATGTCGACCAACGTTACCATACCATTTCCGATAACATTTGTACAGAATTTGAAATCTATATGCCAACCAGCCCCATTAATGCCATCCCAGCCAAAACCCGATGCATAGATTACAGAGTCCAAGATATCTATTTCCACCACATCGCATATCGTACAAATCTCACCCCTTCCCTCCGCCATCTTTATCCTAATCCGACATCACATCTTCCATTGTCCCGGGCCATCCCTCACCTCATCCATCCCGCCCCGACTCCCTTTCCAGACTCCCCTAACCCAGCGCCCTACCCCCTCAACTTCTCCAACTCCCTAAGGACAACATAATTCGCATCCAAAAACCGATCCACACAATTCATAACGCACGGCTGCTCATATTTATCCAACTGTCCGGAACTGATTTTCGACGTGACGCATTTGCGGAAACATATGTCGGTCAGGGAATGGATTGCTATTTCCCAAGCTTACATTAGTAATGCATTCGATGCTAAGCTGGACGGAGGGGATGGCTAGGGGATGGGGTTTGGGGTTTAAGGGGGATGAGATGTGGAGGTGAGCAGGGGATGGGGGGTGGGGTATTTGAGGTATTTGGGGGATATGGGAAATACATTGTTGTATCCTCGCCTTCTGACTCTCGTTCACGACGAATTGCTGAAGCTCTTTTTTGTCGCGGTCGGTCAGTTTTGAGAAGTCGAGGTTGGAGGTTGGGGAGGGGCCGGAGAGGTCCATTTTGTTTTGGATTTATAGGGCGGTGGTATGGGGGATAGTAGATGAGAGTCGGGGATTCGAAGGTGGCTTGAGGAGTTGGGTGTTGTTGATGACGATGCTTGGGAGATTTTCTTTGATGATGTCGGGGGTTTGGGGTGGAAGGGCCGATGGGCGGCACGTGATCAGTCGTTTTTGGAGCGGTTTAAAATACGCGATACATTATCAATGGCTGCTTGCGTTTCTATCAAAGTAGTATTTCAGTTGATTATGATTATACTAATCTAAAAGAGGTACTGAGAAGGAGATTTTAAATTATGCAGACAAGACAAATAGACCGCCAGCCGAATGTACAGGAGAAACGCCGGGTATGTATGCATAGAGTGGCTTCACTCTCCAATAAAAGCATATGTGGAATCAACCTCCCCCTTTTCTATTGAATATTGGCCATCGCAGTTCGGTTCGTTCCAAAATATCAAGCCCCGACCATCTCCTTGGGGAAGAAAGCAAAGACCGTACTGACGACTGCCATGACGCTACTCACACCAATCAATGCCCAATTCATCCCCTTCTCGAATGCTCCAATCTCTTTATAGAATAGTTTCAGATGAAAAGCTAAAGGTAAGATGATGCATATCGTGAAACAAGCCACCGAACCAAGTAATGTCATAATCCTATCGAAGGATGGGAAAACAATCGCTATGAGGACGAAGATAACAATCGTTGTGATACGGATGAAAAACTTGAGCACCCCGCGCGTTAAGCCAGACATGCCGTTCATAGAAGAAGTAGCGGAGAGGGAGCGGCTGTCGAGACCGAGTAGAATTTCGAGAGTTGAGACGATGGGTCGTGCATTGAGAGGGATTTTCGTTAACGGGATGATGGCGATGCAGATAGCGATGAAGACCGATAAAGCCGCGGAATAGCCTTTAGTCAGGAAGATGTTCGAGGTGATCTCATCTCGGACGTGTTCGCCGAACATGAGAATTCCAGCACATGCCATGCCTAAATCGAGGAGGTAGCTGAAGATGTAGGTTATGTTGACTCCTTTCCGGTACTTGTAGGGATGTCTCATGTCGCGGTAGATGTTGGGGAAGACGCTGTGTCCGCCCCAAGGAGACATCATGAGACCGAAACTTAGAGGAACTGTCAGCCAGTTTTCGGGAAACAAATATTGGGTTGCTGGTTCTCGTAATGAGCCTGGTTGGTGAGGTTTGATGAGTCCATCTATCCATACAGCAAGGACGACTTTTATTGGTTAGCCTATGTAGTTCTGATTGGTCTATGCAGATGAACTTACTTCCGAGACAGGACATGATTCCTAATACGCTTGTAAAAGACAATAGCCGTAGTGGCATGAAGCCCAAGGGTATCAAGATAATTCCGCAAACGATCTTCCAAGACAGTATTCCCCAGCCCGGTATTAGTGCGTCCATACTGTCCGCGAAAAGGACGAGGAGGGCAACGCATGCTGCAATAAGCTCAAGCGAGAAAAGGATGCTGACTGCCACTCGGGCGCGATTACCAAACGAGACGAATGCTAAATCGGCAAAGGTGATCAGAGAATTGTCTACGTCTAGACACTTCGCAAGTAGTTTGGCTGTGTAAGAGGTGACCACTGCAGAATAGAGGAAGAATGTCATGCCGATGATCCAGCCAGAATATTTCAAGGCTAGAGGTAAACTGAGTAGTCCAACGCCGATCATAACATTGACTGAATTGAAGAGGGTCTGAGGCAGAGTTGACTGTCCGACCACGACGTTGACTATATGACCGTCTTCTTCGATCTGCTTGACCAGTAACGGCGGTCTGTCTTGTTCTGGCTCCGTCACTCCTTTGAGCTGCTGTTCCGTGAACAGTCGACCGGCATGGCGCATGGAGGACTCGTTGACGTTGGCCGACAGGCTGCTGTACGTAGTGCCATAGCTTCCTCCGAACGGCGAGGCCAACGATGGCTCAATGCTGAAGATGCTGCCATCTCGATAAGATCTCCTTTCATGTATTCTCTGCTCAACTCCCTGTGGCAACAGCTGTGTCTCTTCTGTAGGGCCATGCTCCTCGTCCTCCTGAACTGCATTGTCTGATGGTCTCCGTCCGTCATGTTCGAGTGCTTGTCGAAGCAACGATCGCCCGTCCTGGGGAGCTTCTTCGGATCGCAGGAAATTGTCCTGCTCGCCTTCTGATTCTATTCGAAAAGATGGTCGTACGGGTGTGATTTCAAAGAAGCCTGCGGCGCGCTGCCATGATCGCGCGAAGTTGTTCAAGCTGTTTACACCGCCAGCGTCTCGTAGGGCATTGATTCGCACAGACATGGAAGATCTGAGATTTCCATAAGGATTAGTCCATATGCCGTTGCTAGAGGATTGTTCTGGGAAAGCTTTGTTACTTACCTTCGCCTCCGGAGATCACTCCCATTATGCTCGCTTGGCGGTGAAGCAGCGTGCATAGTTGAACCACTGTGGTCACTGCGCGGTCTTTCTTCATCGTCCCAATGCACTCGACTTCCCAGAGATTCCACTGAGCCTCGGTGGGCACCTTGGTCATACTGGTCCCAGGTGGTGGGCTGTTTTCCTTTGATGTCCATAGCAGGACGTGGTTACCAAGGCAAGACGTGCTGCAAATGCAAGAGCACGCAAGGGAGCAGGCAAGAAGAAAAGAAAAAGATATGGGCGAGGTGCAGGGTCTAAATTGGGGGCGGGAGCTACTTCAATGGCGTTGGGGACGTTATCATGACCGAAGAACAGGGACTGGGTGTAGGTCTCGAGATAGAAAGTCGAATTCCATTGTGGTTTGCAAAGGAAAAGCTTGTATAAGGAAGGGCAGGAGCTGCAGCGAGACCGGAGCTATCATGGTGGAGCAGATGCTTTCCGCCATCACGAGATGCAACCACCCCGCGATTTTGATGGTGAACCAGACGTCTGGAGTGACAAGATGCGGCTGGCATCGGGCGAGATGCAATGCAAACCTTGAAGATAACGGGGCACTGACTCATTCTGATTCGTGTATTATTGCATTCTGCTTTCAAAACCCGACAAGCCCCAACCATTGTTCCTTGGCGGCAGGGCATGACTCCGTCTCCGTCACACAACGCAGCCCACCGAGAACAAAATACGCCGCCTAAACCACCAACTCTCTTCCCTTCCCCAACACCCCAACCCACAAACACTTCAACCACTATCCCCGGATAGTTGTTCTCTTCTTAATCACCCGCCGGCCGCGAAGGTCGCCTCCTTCGTTCTCTTGTTCTCCGCTCACCCTTGCGGAAGAAATTTCTCAGCCATCCCGGCTTGTACCCCACTTCACATCGAAATCCCATAAAATAGTCTCAACATGAGTGCTCAACCTCAAGGCCAAGGCAACGAAGCCGAAAAGAACATCGAGATCTGGAAGGTCAAGAAGCTGATCAAGCGTCTTGAAGCCGCCAGGGGAAATGGAACCAGCATGATTTCTCTCATCATCCGTGAGTGAGCCCATACTCGGCGCCGCAAACAGTATAACTGACAGCCGAGCACAGCACCAAAGGATCAAGTATCTCGCGCGGCAAAGATGTTGGCTGAAGAATTTGTACGTTTTATTGCATTGTTGCTTTTATGTTCTTGCTGACAGACGCGAAGGGTACGGCCTCCAACATCAAATCCCGTGTCAATCGCTTGTCCGTCCTTTCCGCCATCACCTCCACCCAACAACGTCTCAAGTTGTATTCCAAAGTCCCACCAAATGGGCTTGTCGTATACTGTGGTGAAATTATCACCAGCGAAGGAAAGGAGCGCAAGATCAATATCGACTTCGAACCCTTCAAGCCAATCAACACCTCACTATACCTTTGCGACAACAAGTTCCATACCGAAGCCTTGAGCGAACTGCTTGAGTCGGACCAGAAATTTGGGTTCATTATTATGGATGGTAATGGAGCGCTTTTCGGGACCCTGTCCGGTAACACTCGAGATGTGGTGCACAAGTTCTCGGTCGATCTTCCCAAGAAGCACGGCCGTGGTGGTCAATCCGCCCTGCGTTTCGCTCGTCTTCGTGAGGAGAAGCGTCACAACTATGTCCGAAAAGTTGCCGAATTGGCTGTTCAGAATTACATAACCAACGACAAGGTCAACGTAGCTGGAATTATCTTGGCAGGGTCCGCTGATTTCAAGAATGATCTTAATCAGTCCGATATGTTTGATCAGCGTTTGCAGACAAAGGTCATCAAAGTCGTCGACGTCTCCTATGGAGGAGAAAACGGGTTCAACCAAGCTATCGAGTTGTCTTCGGAGACTCTTAGCAACGTCAAGTTCATCCAGGAGAAGAAACTCATCAACAAATACTTCGACGAGATTTCCCAAGACTCTGGAAAGGTCTGTTACGGTATCGAGGACACCTTGAAGGCGTTGGAGCTTGGAGCATGCGAGACTCTGATCGTTTACGAGAATCTGGAGATCACGCGTTGGTCTCTCAAGAGCTCAGAGGGGGCCGATGTCATCCTTCACACCAACAAACTCCAAGAATCGGACCGCTCGCTTTTCATGGACAAGGAGACCGGACAGGAAATGGAAGTCGTTGAGCAAATGCCATTCCTGGAGTGGCTTGCGGAGAAATATCGCGACTTTGGCGCTACGTTGGAGTTTGTCTCCGACCGCTCCTCCGAAGGCAACCAGTTCGTCAAGGGCTTTGGTGGCATTGGAGCTATCCTGCGCTACAAAGTCAACTTCGAACAGCTCGCTGATTACGATGACGATGATGAATTCTACGATGATTGACGGTTTGGCACCCTCGCAATGAGCGAGGCAGAAGACCCAGGGCTCGTCACGCCGAGTCTTGAGACGACGCCCCGCTCCAAGCGTCCACAGGACGCGTCCGGGCATAGCGAAGGAGGTCAGGGACGCTCTTCGCTTCGCCTCTCCAGGTTGTAAAGGGAAAGACGAGAATGTAGACGGAGGATTTGCATTGTAAGTTGCCCGCCCAGAACTTCGATGGATACGACACTAACTTTTCCATAGGGCTACGGATTGCCCAGTCTTCTTCTCGTTTCAACCAAGCTCTACCCTCACTTCTTTGGAGAGGCAATGTCTCAAGCCGAATGAAGCTGCTTGAATGACCTCGGGGATGTAGGGTCTCAACACTTGGTCAACTAAGGATGGTCAATCATATGCTACTGCGAACTTCGTCGTATGACATTCCCATCTGGGATTAAATTGTTATTATGTAGTTGCTTATTTAGTCACTCCTTGAATCGATTTATGACGCGATAAAAACCATCCCTTAGATGGTGCAGTGAGGTGATTTGAGCTGCGGGGATAATCTCGTGCATCAAAACGCCGAAATCGCTTGTGAGATCGTCCGCAGACCACGCGCTTGATGATGACATCCACAGAGTTATTTGCTGTGATATATACAATTGCGAAACTCAACCAGATCCCGTTTTGGGGGTGGCCAGATTGGCCCGATGTAAGAACAGTTGTTAATTCCGCACAAGCGCGTCTTCCAACAAACTCTGCACACCTACGACCAGATGGTGCAGCGGCATCCTACCGTCGCCTTTTTGGGGCCGAAAGCCTCATATACTCACCAGGTGAGCAAACGAGAAGTGCTCTCCTCTTATTATCACTTCGGAGGTATTTACGCCTCTCTCTGTGTTGTGTCATTTTCTAGTTCTTTCCGCTTTTAGTCACTTCTCTGTGTCTTCCTTCTTAAACTATCTTTTTCGGACGCAATAATAAATACCATCTCCAACGAAGTATACTAATCTGTTCAAAGGCCGCACTCGACAGCTTCGACGAATCCTCCTACAACCTCCAACCCGAAATCGCCATCGAAGATGTTTTCAGCGCCGTCCAATCAGGAACCGCTCACCGCGGCGTCGTCCCCTTCGAGAATTCAACCAACGGCTCCGTCGTCTTCACTCTAGATCTATTTGCCGATCTCTCAAATCGATATCCCGACATTCTCGTCTGCGGCGAATCCTACATTGGCGTAAACCATTGTCTCCTGGGCCACAAGCGCAAACCGTCGACAACAGATCTCAAGAACATTACCGAATCACCAGAGACGTCGGGGTATGCGACTCCGACGGCCAGTGCGCCGAATCCGACGGCTCCGAGGACTGTGCCTTTGGAGGATATCAAGCATGTTAAGAAGATTTATTCGCATCCGCAGGCTTGGGGGCAGTGCAATGCGTTTCTGGCTACTTATCTGAAAGGAGTAGAGAAGCAAGATGTATCATCCACTTCCAAAGCAGCGGAATTGGTAGCTGCGGATGCAAGTGGTACCAGTGCAGCCATTTCAAGTGGGATTGCAGCGAGGATCCATAAGCTAGATCTTTTGGCCAAGGGGATTGAAGACAGGCCTGATAACACGACTAGATTTTTCATCTTACGAAAAGCCGACTCTACAGCTCCTCCCAACCCAGATTCAACTCAAACAGAAGAAGTACCACAAGAAGAAGAAACATCCTGCTACAAAACCCTCGTATCCTTCACCATCGACCATGAAGACCCCGGCGCGCTAGCAGATTCCTTGGCAATATTCAAACCCTACAAACTCAACCTCTCGAGTATCAATGCGAGGCCGAGTGGTATTGTGCCTTGGAACTACATCTTCTTTGTGGAGATTAAGGGGAGGAGGAGAGATGGAGAGCGGGGTGCTGTTAATGCGGCGCTGAGGGATTTGGGGAAGACGGCGAAGGGGTGGAGGTGGCTTGGGAGTTGGGAGAATAGGTTGGAGAGGTGAGGAATTGGAGGGTTAGGAGGGATCTAGGGACCATAAAAGGTCAAAAAAGACTGTGGTTTTGATGAGGGTGGAAATATAGCGGTACGGCAAGGCGTTGGTGCCAAAAATACAAGAGCGGAGGTGTCGCCGAAACCCTTTCGGCCCACGGCCCGCCTCGGTAGAGCCTGAGCTTCCTCATAACAAACTATTTATTCCCGAAGCTCTTCAACACCACACCATGCGTCTGCCTATAGATTCATAGTCTTGAATCATTCAATCGCACTCCCCAACCATATTTCAAAATGTCCCGAAACCTCAAGCGAAAGCTCTTCCAACAAATGACACAATCCCTCCCCCGCCGCAACCTCCGCGACGAAATGATATCTCGAAAACCCCCTCTAATATACGACTACCTCGACCCCGTGCAACACTACAAACTCGAAATGTCTCTCCGCTCCTTCCTCCCTCCCCACTGGACAAGCAGCCCAGACGCGCTCCCAGACATCGCTATCGCGCCTCCAACGCTCCCTCCCGCCCACCACCTCGTCTACTTCAACCCCGCGATCCCCGCACACAGCTTACTATCAGATGGGACCGACCCCCTCCAATCCCCCGGCGAGCCCTACGTGCGCAGAATGTGGGCAGGCGGCATGCTAAAATTCAACCCCTACTACAACGCCGGCGCGGGGATAAAACTCGACGGCTCGCGCTGGGTGTGTCACGAATTCATCCGCGACGTCGAAAGGCGCGAACATAAAAAAGACATGGTTTTCGTGACCATCGAGCGCCGGTTTGCGCGGTATAGGGATGTTATGGAGGCGGCGCGGGTGCCGAGTTATGCGAATGCGGTGGAGAGGGAGAATGTGGTGCGGAGGGTGCTTTGGCATGAGGAGGGGGAGATGTTGGGGGGGTGGGAGGGGGCC
>AJFK01000829.1:0-13915 GCA_000467715.1 Hysterium pulicare CBS 123377
AATTTGACGGTCAATTGACAGTTAATTAACGGTACGATATTAGGGAACATAGGCGATTCTAGCAAATCGACTATTTGCGCTATTTGCTAGCTACTAGTAATAGTTACTAGCTATTAGTGTTAGTTCTAATAAAAGTAGTAGGGAAAAAAGTAAAAGAAGAAGTAGAAGGAGATTAATCTTACTTTTTATTATTATTTAGAAGTATTATTAGAGTAGAAGAACTTCTTTAAGTTAATTTCTAAATTATAATCCTATAAAATCTACGCTTGTAGATTTTTTGCTGAAACTCTCAGGCCTCTTCAGAATGCAAGAATAGCTTGGGTTGATTTTTATTGGTAGCAGGGTCGAAATCAACGTGTGTAATGGTAGAATACTGAAAACAGACGGCTAGACAGACCACTCTCAGCTCCGACTTACATATTGATCGGAGCTAGGCGGGCAAACAGGTGATTGAATGCGTACACATATGCAAGAAGGGCAAAGTGGGATCGAGGATGCTCTATGTGAGATTCGAGCATTCGAGTGTACTGAAAGCCTCACTTAAGGGTTGGGTGAGCCGAATGAGTAACTCTTAACTAGTTCTCGCAAATAATAGGGCCACGTGGAAACAAATTTTATGAATCCCTGCAGCAACAACGTACATACCTAGCTATCAATCAAGCGTCGTATCGGATGTTTGCGGGGACAATAGCAACCCCGTCACCGAAGCATCTGCCAACAATCAACCTCTCACGGTTCAGCCTGCCTTTCGCAGCCTACACTCGGCAGGAAATGTCAATGCTCTGATCTGCAACTGCATAATGCTAGCCCTTGGTATTCCGCGGTGGGAACACCACATGTAAGCTATACACCCGGCCCCGCTTCAGCACAATATGTATCCCAGTCGTCAAGCCACCAAATGCGCATCAGAACAAGCTCATTAGTCCAAACCAAGACGTGAGCTGTAGTTCATTCACCCACCGATTGTCCAATTGGAAATTCCCGCAACGACATCCCCTTCCCAAACTAAGCATTATCATCTCTCACCCTGCATTATTCTCCAAACCTTTTCCCAACGAGCTTCAACCATGGCTATCACGACATGCTCAGATGACTCAACAATCCGTAGCGATCCGATATTGACAGCGTCTATGCAGATTCAAGGTCAAGTAGGGAAGAATCTTCACATATCATGACTCGATATTCTTAATCCTATTCGCCGGAAGAGGAGGACATTGACATACTGGGGGCTGCTTTTCCGAGGAATCCACGAACGTATACCACGATTGTTTATGACAATCGATCATTGGATAATCGAAAGAGGAGCGGGGTCTTTCATGGAGTTGTGTCGGAGTCGTTCGAATGACGAAGCATGTGGCGCCATCCTAGGTCTCCAGAGCTCAAATACCACATCTCCCATCTTTCAACAATGAGCAACAATGTCAGTCCAGAACAACGATATACTGAATACATACGCAAGCCATTATTTTATAGTTTAAATCAAGAGTTGAGGAACCGAGAAGACCCACGTTATCAGGATGTATCTTGTTATAAGATCCAATCCAGCCGTCAACGTCAACAGTAAGTAGTGCAGAGACGCTCTTTATATGGACGGTTTTTGTTCTAGGGTGCTGATGCTCTATTCAGATGACATTGTCAATGGAAACCATGCAGACATTCACATCACCAATCGTGGCTCAGATTTCTACTGGGCCTGGACAGCCATCTTTGCTATTGCTACGCTCGTGCTTCTAGGATGGAGCCAGACGCTGACTGTCAGTCGACGGCTATTCCATAATATTGCGGCGCTGGCTACTTTGATCACTGCTATCACATATTTCTCCATGGCTTCAAACCTTGGCTGGACAGGTGTAGACGTTGAGTGGCACCGTAGCCGGAGCCAAGTTGCCGGTGCAACGAGACAGATCTTCTGGGTCCGCTATATCGGATGGTATGTTCGGTCCTGCTACCTTCCATCGACGAGCCATGCTGATTTGAGGTTAGGTTCATTACCTTTCCGCTTATACTGTCTAACATGTACTTCACTGCCGGATGGTCCTGGCAATCACTGTCTTCAGCTGTGCAATACGTCTGGATCTTTGTCGTCACGCGCCTTGTTGGTGCCTTGGTCTCTACATCATACAAATGGGGCTATTTCACCTTCGGTACGTGAGCCTCGAGCCTTCTTACTTGTCATCGGCTCATTGATCCCCTAACCAGGTCTCGTAACGTACTTTTACATAGTCTACGGACTCCTGTTTTCCGCCCGCGGCAACGCTACCTCACTGGGTGAAGACATCCGACGAGCCTTCCTCCTTCCTGCTATCCTGCAATCTACCATCTGGGTCCTCTATTTCATTGCGTGGGGAGTCTCCGAGGGAGGTAATCTCATCGCTCCAGACTCCGAAGCCGTCTTCTATGGGGTACTAGATTTCTTTGCTCTCCTAGTTATCCCCATTTTTGCGCTCTTTAGTCTGCGCAGCGTTGATCCAGTGAGGTTGAGCGCTGCTGGTGCAACAGAGGGAACACACACGGAGAAGCGTCAAAATGGTGCTAGCACGACTGCTTGAAGTGTGCTCTGCAGCTAAGAAGGCAGGTCTGTTTGGTCCATGTGATGGGGACAGATAGTATGTGAATGCGATGGGCAAGAGTTCTTGGATTGATGATTACACATTTTCATTCGTTCGAGATACGCAGTCAGCTGACATGAACATGACTGTCATTCTTTCAATTCTACTTGAGTCTGGAATGGAAGTGGAGGATTGGAAGTGCCTTTGGACAAAGATGGACTGAAGAGGTCGCCGAGACGCTTTGTTCCCCAATTTGAGATTCCGATAATTTTTATTCTATGCTTTTTTCCAGCATAGTCTCCGTATTCTAAAGATACACTACATGGAAATACTACCTATTGCTCGAATATCCGAGTATGATTTAGCCTTGTATCGAAAGGAACCACCCTAGAGTCTTGTATCGTAAACTTCATGCTAAAAATGGGCTTATAAGATAATAACCTTTGGAAAAAAAAAGGAGAGGAAAGAGATTACAAAAGAGAAGATGGTGATATATGTTGTCTCGCCACCATCTACATCTACTGTGTCCGGCTCAGGCGGTTTTCGAATGTTTCTTCAGAGGAATATGGAGAAGGAAGGGGAGACGTCCTTTCGCTGGTTTCGCGCGCGACGTCGGTGATGTGATGGAGTATATCAGGGCATACTATGACAAGGTAGTTGTTAAAAGAAATCCCGTTAGATGGCGAGGACGCCGAAGTCGTGAAGACTAAGAGATCGAGTGCTCCGCAGCGGAAGCGGAAGCGTAATCGTACTTCTTCTTCCACCGATAATGGCCGGACATCGGCCCCCGCACGGGAGCCACCGAAACACGATTCGCACGCGCTCACGTGTCTGCGGAAGAGACGGAAATTTCGGCCCACACACAGCGCAAATGAACCTCGGCGACCTCTTGGATGCTGCAATCAACATACTTCCCTGTATGCCTATGCTCTTCTGCTGCTTGTGGAGTACGACCTGTATTAGAGCTCCAAGGAAAGGATGATTTTATTGGCGGTATGGCGGTATGGCGGCTGGTGGTAGTAGAGTGGCGGTTGTGAGTCTGGCTAGGTATCAGCCGTCATTGGGCGAGGAGAATAGAGTGGGAAGATACTTGCATGGCATGCGAGTCATTGCGTTGCCCATAATCCAAGAAGTGTGTATGGTTGCTGAAGAGAAAGAAGAAGAGTAGAAAGAGAACGGCCAAGGGAAATGATCAAAGTGAAAGTAACTAGGAATTCAGAAGCAGTTTGGAAGACATCTTTCGAACAAGCGGCCGAGGGTCCCCTGAGAGAGGCAATTAAAACCTACTCTAACCAACCAACCGTCCATGACCGTAATTTCTTCCCGCGAGAACCCGAAGGGGTTGTGGCTCTCTCGCGATTGCAAAACAGCCTCCAACGAGCTTGGGTGATGTTCCGGAATCGACCACTGCATCTAATACGCTTGTAGCGTGCAAGGGTCGGCCTCCATTATTGAAGACGCGAGACAAGCTCCCTATCTGTGCCAGAATGATCTAGGTAAAGTGAATAGAGTCACTGAGGCTCAAATGAAGGAGTGGTATTGAGCTCTTCTGGAGTTTTGCCAGCAGAAGGAGGAGGTGCGGATGTTCGCTGCTTTGGTGGCTTGGATCCAGGGTTTGTTGGAGCTGGGACGTGAGAGGTTTCAAAAATATGGCTGATTCTTAACTTTATGAAATAAAAACTCCCTTAATAAGCTGCTTTCGAGATAGACCTTGGGAAGGGATCTCACCTTGATGCCTATGCCGAGTCTAAAACATCTATGTAGATGGAAGCATAAGACTTTGAGGATATAGACATATCTTCTGAGCTTTATGAATTACAAGCCAATGGAAGGGTTTAATTGATAGAGATGATTGAAATAGAATATCTCATAAGATTATATCTTCGATACACTGATAGTGTCACCATCCTTTGCTAGGACGTCACAAATCCAGATTGTCGCTTTCTCAGCCATAGCAGCCGAGAAAGCATGAGCTACGTCGTCAAATTGCAAATCTACCAACTCGATATCTAGAGTTGGATCTTCGTTTATAACTCTATTGAGGACCTTTAAAAATGGCTCACCAGCTTTGTATGGCACTAGTTTGTCGATAGCCCCTGAGAGGTTCAGTATCTTCTTGCTGTTTAACCTCTCTCGGACCAGCTGTCTGAACTTCTGCAGTTCCGTAGGGCCTAAGTTCTCTCCATCCCATTCATTGATTCCTGGAAGTAGTAGACCAGCTGCATCATATTTCGCTATTGCTTCCAACAACGCCAGTGGGTAATCCTGTGAGCCCAGAAATGTTGCCCCGGGTGGGTTTGTCGATGTCCATGTCATGAGTTTGGACAGCCTGGCGCGGTCGGTCATGAGGCGAGTGTAATCGGGGCAACCGATTATAATTACGGCAGATGTGATGCGCGGGTCAGAGAGAATGAGATGCCAGGCGGCATGAGCGCCGAGGGAAACGCCGAGAACGAGGTGGGAAGTTATGGCCAGGGATGGGAGATAGGCAGGCAGGTAGGTTAGGAGGTGAGATGAGTCTGTTGCGGTGCCGTCTGTGAGGTATTAGCCACGGCGAAAATATGTAAGGCCCTTAACAGGATCCAAATAATCCATGTGGACCGAACATAGAAAATATTCGAGGGCCGGGCATTTACGCACGATACACGGAGAACATATCCTGTGCATGCCTCGGATTGCCCTGTCTCCAAGCTTCGTTCGCCAACGGGTCAACCTCTCTTGACCCATGATTCCGCTGGTCGAAGGACACAGCTATCAAGCCCCTCTTTGCCAGAGCGGACTTCTCTTTTGTCCGTTTGTTCCAAGCATGAATCGATTGTGCGGCGACGGGCGCCATACATTTTTGGGTTTGTAGGCGTGGATGGAGAAGCCAGAGGCAGGCGACGGAAGTGGTAGAGGACGGCAGTTCGTCGACACCGTAGACGGTGGTGAGAATGCCGGCAATTGTGAAGACTTTGGTAGAGATTTGGGGGTCTGTGAGAGAGTGGGTGCCGAGCATTGGGTTTGTGGTGGCGGCCATTGTTCAAGAAATGGAAGTTAGCTGCTGTGAAGGCCGAAATGTTTGTCAAGAAGTTGACATTGTTAGCCAGGGGACATGGGAGGGGTTGGGTTTGTATATAAGCTGGTGGACCTCGGATGCATGCCGCGGTAAAGGAATTGGGGCTGTTCATTATTGCTGGTGTCAGTTGAGCTTGGTGAATTGAGTAGACATAAGAGAATACAGTAGTGGATATATTTATATTCATCCCGTTGCGAACATTGGTTTCTTCGATGGACAGATGGGCTCTCCAGAAGGTGGGCTGGTATTTTGCCTAGCACTGCCTAGGTACGTTGTAAAAGGCTTAGCTGGTTGCAAGGGTCAGGAGGTTTGGGATGTACAACTATTGCAACCCACACCCATGATCGTCATACCAATCTCGCAATCTCCAGATGCGAGAAAACTCACCCTTTTGTGTCCATCCAACCCGGCCCTGATACTGCAGTATACCCCCCCAAGGCCCTACACTTCTCCGAATTTTGGACATTGGTCTCTACTAAACCACACAATTCATGTCGCGGTGAGGCGCGCATACCTGCCGACTCGGACGAGTTGGAGAGGGAACCACGGGAGCTCGTCCTTGGCTGTAGACCACTGCCCACGCGACTGTTGCTGCATCTAGCGAGACCTCTGTGGCCCCTTCCTCCTCAGATATCCAACCATCATGGCCGACACGCGCGACTCGAGCGTTTCGCCCGGATCCATATCTCCCATGACGAGAATCGATGAAAAGCCCAAGGACGCTGCCCGCCTGTTCTCCCCTCTTCGAACAGGCCAGAACGCTAATGATAGCACTGACTTGACATCCACTTCCAATGGAAATGTAAAAATCCCACCGACTTCTGATTCAGCCAGGCTCAATGCTTCCGATAAGGAGCCTGACGAGTTTCCCTTCAACGCTCCAACTGGCACCATCGGCCCTCATCCAGTAGACGAACTCATCAACGAGCAGCGTTCTCCTGATATGCAGTCTCCAGAAAACGCCAACGGGTCCGTGGGGAAGCCCTCCTCCATTGCCCCAATCTCGCGTAAACCTACAGCTGAGGCCGGTTCCGCTACCCCGACCGGTCGACGCAGCGTCCAGTTTGCCCGTTCCGCCACGTACGATCCTTCGGGTGCGGCTCATTCGAGACAGCAGTCATGGGATACCGAAGAAACTGAAGCCAGAGGGAAAGGCAGGCAAGGCTCGTCATTGATGACAAAATTGAAGGCATTAGCTGTGCCCATCGCTCTACAGGGTCACGGACGAAGTCAAAGTGCTTTTGCTGGCATTGAAGAAGGCCCCCAGTCTCCTATCGCTGCTTCTGAAGGCGAAGACGCTGACGGGGAAGAAAGTGCGGGCGAGGGCCCGTCGCGACCGCCCCGGATGAGAAGAAAGAGTCGCCGGTTGGCAGACGGCGGGACCCAAACCGCTCCAACAACTCCAAAGACCACGAGACCTGGTTCATTCTTCAGAGATTCACCAGGCACCACTCCAACTTCTGCTTCTGCAAACCGACCGAGTTTCCTACGACGCGCTACAATGACGGACATTCCCGAAAACCAAAGGCAGGGGGTGTCGGAAGATGAAGGTCGAGATAGACTGGCCAAGGAAAGCGCTTGGAGAAGGGGCTTGCACAGTGCAAGAGGGTTGTCATATGGAGGCATACGCAGACATGATCATCCAGATGCTTCAGAAGATAGAAGACCAAGTAATCTCAGACGGCTGACTGGGTTCGGAAGTTCGGGCGCAGATGGAGCTCCATCGCCTTGGCGCCGCAGTGAACGCACATCGAGTTTGAGCGCGCAGAAATGGCGGCAGATCAAGGCTGGCCTCAAGATGTTAGGACAGAGAAACAAGGCTGAAAGACAGATCGATCACACAAAGTCCGCCGAACTCATGGCCGAGCTATTGGCTGGGGCACCAGCTGCGCTCTTCCTGGCAAGCATGTTCCAGAGAGATGAACACGGGCACAAACGTATCCCTATCCTCCTGGAGCAGCTGAAGGTGAGCATCACAGACAGCGACAGAACTGCAGATAAGGGCGGCGATCGTCATACTGTTTTCCGCATAGCCTTAGAATACGGCAGTGGCCTAACGCGTATGAAATGGGTCATACACCGATCCATGAGGGATTTCGCAAATCTGCATTTGAAGTATAAAGTACAAGAGCAGACAGAAAAATACATCCAGCTCAAGACCGAGGATTCTAAGCGTACCAAACTACCTCGCTTTCCACGGAGTGCATTACCCTACCTACGAGGCTTAAGAGGATACGGCGCTCTTGAAGATGAGGAGGACGACGAAGCAGCCGCGGGAGGCGAAGCTAGCGGCCAAGATGGTGAAGCTAGCGGTACCGATCGACCTGCTGCTAGATCAAAGCGGAGACAATCTTCATTCTATCTTGGCCGGAGAAAATCGAGTATGAGCGGTACTCAAAATGGGAGCACCCCTGGTGATACCGCTATCAGGACTGGTAGCTTTGTGGGAGCTGCGGGAGCGGCTCCTTTCAACAGGATTTCCCATGCCGAACGGCAGCGCAAGAAGCTGGAGACATATCTTATTCAGCTCATCACGTATCTCATCTTCCGACCAGATAGCAATCGAGTTTGCAAATTCTTAGAGCTGTCCGCTCTCGGAGTGCGCTTGGCCGCCGAAGGTGGTTATCATGGGAAAGAAGGTTATATGATGATTCGATCAGGCAAAGGTGTCGACTTCAGGAAGAAATGGGCACCATCGCTTCTCACCCAGAGGCATACGCCAAAATGGTTTCTGGTCAGGCACAGCTACGTAGTCTGCGTCGATTCTCCGGAAGAAATGAACGTGTACGATGTATTCCTCGTCGACTCCGATTTTTCTATCGAAAAGAAGAAGAATCGGTTACGGGACAAGAAGGCGAAGGAAATTGCTAGCGAAGCGAAAGCATCTGCCACACATCCGAATCACCACCAGTTACGTCTAGTCAACTCGGAGAGACGCCTTAAGCTTCTAGCGAAGAATGATAGGCAGCTGCAACAGTTCGAAGAGTCAATCAATTTTATGAGGTTAAATACGCCGTGGGGACAGGTGCACCGCTTCGAAAGCTTCGCTCCTGTCAGATCCAAAGTATACGCTCAGTGGTTAGTAGATGGTCGCGATTATATGTGGAATGTTTCTCGCGCTATAAGTATGGCTCGAGATGTCATCTACATTCACGATTGGTGGCTCAGTCCAGAGCTCTACATGCGACGACCTCCCGCCATTAGTCAGAAATGGAGACTCGATAGGCTACTTCAGCGAAAAGCTCAGGAAGGTGTCAAAGTTTTCGTAATCATGTACCGCAACATCAACACGGCTATTCCCATTGACTCAGAGTACTCCAAATTCTCGCTATTAGACTTACACCCAAATGTTTTCGTTCAACGGTCTCCGAATCAAATTCGACAGAATACATTCTTCTGGGCTCACCACGAGAAGATTTGCATCGTTGATCATACAATAGCATTCTGTGGTGGAGTTGACTTGTGCTTTGGTCGATGGGATACTCCTCAACACGCTGTAGTTGACGACAAATTGACTGGATTCGAGCTTGATGATGCCCCTAAAGATGCCGATCATTGTCAACTTTGGCCTGGTAAAGATTACTCGAATCCAAGAGTCCAAGATTTCTACGCACTGGACAAGCCTTACGAAGAGATGTATGACCGTACCAGCATTCCACGGATGCCATGGCATGATATCGGCATGCAGATTGTTGGTCAGCCCGCGCGAGACCTCACACGACACTTCGTGCAACGGTGGAATTACATCCTTCGTCAGCGGAACCCCTCACGACCGACGCCATTTTTGCTGCCTCCGCCTGATTTCATCCCCGCCGATATCGAAGCACTTGGACTTGATGGGACCTGTGAGGTACAGATACTGCGATCCGCCGCTGCGTGGTCGATTGGGACACCCGATAAAACGGAAAGCAGCATCATGAAGGCATATATACAAATGATCACTACGTCAGAGCATTTCGTTTATATTGAGAATCAGTTCTTCATCAGCAGTTGCGAGGTCATGGGTACAAAGATTGAGAATAAGATCGGAGATGCACTGGTGGACCGAATAAAACGTGCTTATAAGAATCAAGAGGATTGGAGAGCGTGCATCGTCATTCCCTTGATGCCGGGCTTCCAAAATACAGTAGACCAACAAGACGGAAGCAGTGTGCGCCTTATCATGACTTGTCAGTATCGCAGTATCTGCCGCGGTGAGTCGTCTATCTTCGGGCGGCTCCGAGAAGCCGGTATTGAGCCTGAGGATTACATACAATTTTACGCTCTGAGGTCATGGGGCGCTATTGGCCCTAGCAAGACTCTTGTCACCGAGCAACTCTACATCCACGCCAAATGCATGATTGTAGATGACCGGGTTGCTATTATCGGTTCAGCGAATATCAACGAGCGCTCAATGCTTGGATCAAGAGATTCAGAGGTTGCGGCTATCGTGAGAGATACTGAGATGATGGATTCTTATATGGCCGGCGAGCCATATAAGGTGGGAAGGTTCCCTCATACACTCCGAATGCGACTCATGAGGGAGCACTTGGGTATCGATGTGGATTGTGTGATGCAGGACGACATTCAGAGTCAGGAAGATGTGGATAGCGACCAATACCACACCGATTCGTCCTCACCATCATCTCCGACCGCCGATCGCGCAACAGAGCAAAGACTCATCGAGACGAAACATCGCGTCCAAGATGATCTTATTGCGAGAGCGGAGCGATTGCACAGTTTCAACCACGACGTGGACTGGGAGCAGGAAAACAATCCACATGTTCATGCGAATAAGAAAATGACTTCCGACCCTCGAGTCACGCACAACGAAAAGCATGAGAAGGATGTACGAGGCGAGGGTGCAGATCATATGTTGGAAATCGCTACGGAGAGGCCGTCACTAACGAGAGGCCGAGACTCTGCGATCAATGCGGCCGGACAGGAAGTCTTAGTATCAGATATAGCGGCAGAAGGTCATTCTCATGCCCATACCTCCCCTCAGAAATCTACAAAGAAAGGACGCGAGCGTAGCAACACAGTACAGACCACACAGACTCGAATAAGCGCGGCTAGCAACCAAGACGGCAATTCTGGCCTCCCTCCACTACGAATGCCCCGTCTCAACACTACTGCCCTTGGGCTCACACAACTCTCGCAACTCCCAGCGCTCCCCATTCTCGACGACACCGACATTGGCGGACCACCTCTCCATCGCTCTTTCTCCTCCTCCGCCTCCTCCCACATCATCGCTCCTCTCCTCGCCGATATGCGCCGCCCGATTGTTAGTCCCGACTGTTGTAAGGATCCGCTCAACGACAGCTTCTACCTCGACATCTGGCACCAAGTAGCCGAGAATAACACTAAGCTATTCCGACAAGTGTTCCGTTGTATGCCCGACAATGAGGTCAAGACCTGGAAAGATTATAAAGAATACGCTGCCTTCTCTGAACGATTCCAGCAGGCGCAGGGTGGAGGGAAGAGCGCGGCCCGGAAACAACAGGAAGCACCCGGGAAGACGGGGCCGCCGGGGA
Organism: Hysterium pulicare CBS 123377; assembly: GCA_000467715.1. NCBI lineage: Eukaryota > Fungi > Ascomycota > Dothideomycetes > Hysteriales > Hysteriaceae > Hysterium > Hysterium pulicare. Next base: position 11,121 of record AJFK01000829.1, read on the forward strand.
CCGGGATGGCGGCAACAACACTTGGCTATGCAGGCAAGCAGGCTGAGGCTTTGGGGGAGAAACTAACGGAAAAGATGTCTTGGGATAGTAATGCCGATGGAGAGAAGAAAATGGGGAGCGTAGAGCAATGGGCTAAAGATCAAGAGAAGCTTGTTTCCAGCTCTACCGCAACTGTGCCAACAGCCGAACTCTTAGATGAAAAGGCTGCCGCTATACACGAAGACGTAGCTCCTCAGTCCGCAACTATCCCCTTCCCGCCTCCGCCACCCCTCCCGAACACAACCTCGACCGAAGACTTTGCACCCTCGTCCACTACCGCAAACGCAAACGGCTCTGCAATGGGCCGCTCGCGCACCGTAACGTACAGCGAGCCTACCACAGGTCCTAACGCTGGCGGGCGTCCCCACTCCTCGACCATTTCGGGCAGCAAGAAGGGCCGGCGCCGTGCGACCACGAAATCGTCAGCACGCGCTTTTAACGCCACCGACGATATTCTCCTGCCCCACGATGATGCTGAAAGATTGCTAAAGTTGGTTCAAGGGCATGTGGTGCTTTGGCCTTATGATTGGCTGGAGAGAGAGGAGCGGAACGGTGGGTGGCTTTATGCTGTTGATCAGCTTGCACCGTTAGAGATCTACAATTAATTTTGGAAAGGAATATCAATGGAAGTTGTCTCCCTGCGGAGATTGGTGGGAGGTAGGATCGTTGAGTGTCTTGTTTGTGTACAAAGCATTTATTGGCGTTTTGGTTATCGTTTTCCCCTTACAAAGTTTCGGCATACGAGAGCAAGCTCGTTTGGAAAGACTAGATGCTGGTTTGAAGTGGTTTTTATTCTTTACGTGGCATCATACATAGCTTTGGTTGTCTTTTCCTTTCAACCCTCCTAAGATTATCGCCTGGATGTGGTCTGCCTCATTTTGAGCTCCCCTACATTTCACTATAGCAGTTTTCAGATATACCTATAATATACATATACGACTACTCAGTTGCTTTGCACTTCCTGACAAATGCATAGGATCCAGAGTACGTGTCGATGAATCCAGCCACTCAGTTAGTCAAAGATCTCGAAATAAAGGCTGAAGGCTGAAGCATGAAACCTGTACCGCTCAACATAAGTTTGGTTGTCACGAGCAGGCAACTTGCTAGTAATTCTTGGAAGCCACGCTTCCGTAAAAGATACTCGGGGTTTCATGCGGTCAAGCTCAAAACGAAGAGTCAAAGTCTTGGGATGGAGTGACAGATGTCATGAAGCGCGAGGTGCGAGGAGATATAGAAGGAGATACGTTGTCATGGTTGGTAGCACGGTATTGGATAAGAAGTATAATACAGCAAAGAAAAGAAAAGAAAGAAAAAGAAGAGTTCTGCTTATGCCCACTCCACCATAACCGAACGAAGCATGCGAGATGTCATGAATCATAGCTATAGCAATGAATCATGACACCCAATGAGGATAAGCGAATCCTACCTTTCGCCAAGTGGGTGTAGCATTGTAGCTCCCACGACAAAGTGTCACATTCGTGACCGATACCATTTTTAGTACAAAACACAACAGAAGTATAAAGGGAAATACCTACCTTGTCACCTGTCTCCGCACCGCAGACAGCCTAGAAAGAACGCTGATAGCACTTGATATATATCTCGCCACATCACTCCTCAAGCCAAAGTTCAAGTGCGACCGTTTACCTGATCTCTGGGGGGAACATTGCCAGCAGATCAAACCCACTCCTCCCATCTTCCTCGTAGGTCTTCTGTTTCTTTCCATAAAATCCTCGAAGCTCACGGGCAGTAACATGGTTCAATTTTCCCTTCGACTGAAGATAAGGAATTAGGACTGAGACATACTTCTTCTCAGTACTCCTGCGTGCACCAACGATCTGGTCTTTGAGACCAGCCGGAAACCCAGGGCCGAAGGCTTCAGTTTCCTGACGATAGAGACGTTCGAGAAGCCGCTTGGACTCGCGTAGTTCATTCACATATTTTGGGTGCTGTGTGGCTCTGACATTGTAGACTGGATCGTGGAATTGAGGTATGATGACGATAGGAGGATTGACAACAACTGGTCGGCCAGTGTACACAGTGTTGAATACATGCGTTTGTTGGCGCTGATGTCGGCTCCGGCTGGTAAAAGGCACCTGCGGAATTGTCTTCGTCGCGTCCATGATCAAGTCGACTATATCAACACCCGTGCCGTTCTGGCGCTCTGCATCAAGAGCTTCTTGTGCTTGCGCACGCATCGCCTCAATCTGTACACGTTTGAGCCCTTTCTTGGCTAAAGCGGTCGTGAGTTCATCCATCAAGACTTCGACAACGTCGACGCCCTGATCCTTTGCGCGCGCCATCCGCAGTCGGGTCCATGAATAGTCGCGCTGACGTTCTGCGTTGCGGTCTTGAGCAGAAGCCAGGACGTGGGGTTCCGGTTCGATATAGTCATGCGATTTAGGTACTTCAGCGAGGACAACGTGCTCTGGCAGATACCTATGCGCGAGCCACTCTGTTTGAAAGTTGTACTTACTCTGAGGTCAGTATAGTATATTTAAAGTGGAAAGTGCGGGTTACCTCATAGTATTTGTAGGCGTCTACCGGGTTTCCAAATATAGCGTATGCCACGAGGAGACGACGCTCACGAGACAGTCGCCAACCATATTGAATTTCGCTGCAGCACTGCAAGACTTCTTTGTCAATTCGACGTAGGATATCATACCTATAGTCAAAACCGCCGAAGAACTCGGTCAGCTCCTCGTCATAGGAAGTCGCAAGGACTGGCGGCATGAAACCGCCAGTGAGCGTAAAATCAC
>AJFK01000830.1:0-11122 GCA_000467715.1 Hysterium pulicare CBS 123377
CCCTCAGGAATGATTCCTGCAATGTACCTCGCAGGCCTAGTATAGCCCCTCAGGAAGAATTTGTACGCCTGGAAAGGGTTCAGAGAGTTGAATTCTTGGACGAAGTCGGGGGCGTAGGCCAGTAGTTCGGAATGGGACCCTAAGAATAGGTCGATTTCGATGAGGAAGCCAGGAGACACGCGTCTCTTGGCCAGGTAGTCTAATAGACTGGCATCATCGCTCATTGCGAGCCGTTGGAACTGTGTTTCGATTAGGCCGGGTACACTCGAAGACTGCTAGTGACTCACTCCCAACGGCTGTCCCGAGCGAGGCAATGGCTCGCCACTGCCGAACGTCCATTCACGGCTCTGGCACACCGGGACGCTGAACAGAGGAGTCTGGGCAACTATCTCTCGCTGCGAAGGCTCTTGAATATTTATAGGTTCGTGGCGAGAACCGGGTTCGAAGCATTGGCCGTTGTCATTGCGACGACGGAAAATGAGCTCGGTAGATGTAGATTCTATTACTTCACTTCGACCCTTTCGTGGCCCCAGTGGGATGTTGTTACCTCCAGTCTTGTGAGACGGCACTGTCACTGGAGGCGGTCCAGTGATGAGCGGGTCATCCGGCAGAGCTTCACTACCCGCAAGCTGAGCAGCTCGTGCAGGATGAAAAGCTCCGTCAAGACTAAAACTGGCCATTAGATGTATCTGCAGCGTAAGGGAGACAACGGTGGAGGATTGGTGAAGAGTAATGAACAGCTTGTACGACGAACAAGACAATAACAAAGGGTGCGGGATGAAGAGAGAGCACACTTCTTGGAAGGCGTCGGATGGCGTGATGTCCAAATAAGATTGTCCCGACGACGAGGAAGTCGCGGGGCCACAGCAGCCAAGACGCGCTCGAGAGGTCAAAGTCCGCCCGTCACTACAGAATGTGCTGCAACAGCAAATTGGAACCTCTTGTTATGACTTTACCGGGAGAAACTACTCAAAACATTCATCAACGGTGATTATGGAGCATGTTTCACGCTTAAGACAATGGAATAAGACAAGGAAGGAGAACCATGAGATCTGGTCAATAACTGTGGGAGGTCAGTGAGTTCAGTTTAAAGGTGCAAAACACTAAAACTAGATGACAATTTTGCCTCTCGTTCGAAAGCTGGTTCGAAAGCATTTCTGGGAATTTTCGATCGATACCTATATACAAACCATAAGCTTTGACGCCCTCATAAGATAATACTAGTCCCAACACAGATACCGATACATTTACATGAACAGATCTCAAAAGACGCTGATATAGTTTCCTATCCGCTCCTTCTGATTCTGCGCAATGCACTCGGCTATCCAAGTAATGTTCCGGATTTCCTATATATAGCCAGTTAGCCTAAACAGTTCCTCCTCGACACTCAAGTAAAGTCAATACTAACCTGTTCTCGAAGCTTCACCCAAGCATACACCACAGCATGTGTGAACTGTCTTGTGAAAGCAAGTTTTGAGATCTCCATCTCCTTCTGATAGAACAGATCTTCCAAGCTTCTCGATTCACCTCCTACGCCTCCAGCCATATTGCCAAGTCCACCACCGCCACCTTGACTCAGTCCCGTCTGGTCGAAGAAGGTCTTGTAGTCAGAAACACTTTCCACCGCTATCCGAACGCCTTCAACGTCTTCTGCTCGTGACAGCATCAATGTACCCTCTGGATGCAGTCTTCCAAAATTCGGGTACAGCTTCTTTCTATCATTCTTTGAGAGCTCGGTCCCGAAGGAGTTTAAAGTGATATTGATACTTCTCCGATCAGCTTCGAATTCAAGAACCTCTGACATGACCTCTGCAGTAGGTGTTCCAGCCACCTCAGAATGTGTATTGACCCAGTCGTAGAAGTCCTCAAGATAGTTCTTGTAAAGTGTATTCCGGATGATTTCGATGTTGAGCTCGTCCAGATCCTGATGGCTGAGGGAACCTTTAAAGTATGCTGCCAGGGGTGTCTCGATCAAAACGGAGTTATAGAGCTCTTCAATATTCGTTGCTACGCAAAGGACTGGCATAGTTTCAAACCAACCCAGTGGATGGCATCGCTCCAACAGCTCTCGAGTATCCCGTTCGTGAAGTGTGCCTGTAATCAGAAGCGCAACGTTATCGATCATATACCCATAAGTGAGAAATTCCATGAACTTGGAGAGGGATCCCGTGGCATTGGCTTGGAGATAACGAAATTCTGATACGAGCTTCTCGGTTGTCTTGTTGGCAAGGGCGGAGGTAGATGGATTCGGGGGTAGGGCAGCGAGGAAGTCGCCATAAGCCGGCGACAGTTGGAGCTTCACATCTTTGTGATATCAGTCTAGCTCAGTTTTCTATACATATCAGAGCATACCATCGATGGTCTCGCACTGTGTCAGGTTACTGTAGTTCTGGCCGGTGAGAAGTGTATTCCGATAACCTCGCACAATGCCCTCGATGTACCTAGGTAGGGTCAGCTTAGACTTTTAGATGCGCCACGTAGATACGCACCCGTATTTGACGTTATAAAGGAGTCCCTCCATGATGGTGGATGATTTGCAGGGCAGAAAAGCTCCTTGAAGATACAGCTAGGGTTGAGGTTGCAGCGATGATGAACAAGTTCAGCGCAAGCACGGGCGCGCTAATGATCAAAGCGAGAGAAGCAAAAACCCACTAAACTCATCCCACCCCACAGCTTCATCAATCTGCATAGCGACGCCACATGAGGCTGAGCACATCCAGGCTTTCGCCCTCGACATACCTTCCGTTGCTTTTGTTGGTCGTTTTGGCTCTAGTAGGTAATTCGAAGAGACCTCAATGGTCCAGTGGCGTTTCACCAGCTTCTTAGCTTCTAGGCTCCGAGGGAAAGGTGCCGCCTTGGAGGCAGTGATCAGGCAAACACTGGACATAAAGCAATGGGACATCAAGCACGTCAAGAAATCCAATCTCCATAAATCAAAAGCTCTTCATTTTCAGTGAACTTCTCTCGTTCCCTGCTTGCCATTATACTGTACAACCTCCTTGTCCACATTATTAGCACCGTCATTCTGTGTACAACTGAACCCCTCTCTCTATCATTAGCAAAACACCAAGTTCCGGTGTCATAGCACCTTATCAATATCCCCTTTGAAGCTCAATCTTCTCAAAACCATCTAACATGACATTCGGGAACGGCCGAAGAGTTCCCTACAGCATGCACAACTGCATCTGCGGATTCTACTACACAGTGGTCGTCCAACACTCTATAGAGCGTAAATATCTTCCCCAAGTATCATTGAAAGCTCATACATCAATCCTCTCCACAACTTCCCGCACAACCCTCACTCAAATCTTCATAAATCCCTCTCGGCAAAAGGGCATAAAAGAACTCCGCTACACCTTTCCCCTCTACGCCGGCGTCAGCGTCGTCGGCTTCGTCTGCCATATAGGCGAGAGAACGATCGTCGGGGAAGTCAAAGAGAAAGAGAACGCGAAAGCAGTATTCCAACAGGCTGTTTCGAAGGGCGAAACGGCTGGTCTGTTGGAGCAATTACCTGCTGCTTCAGATGTTTTCACTACATCAATTGGAAATGTCCCAGCCGGAGCGGAAGTTGTGGTGGAGATTATCTATCTTGAGGAATTGAAACATGATGCCGAAGTCGATGGTATTCGCTTCACGATTCCTACGTTCGTTGCACCACGATATGGAAACTACCCTGGAGAGTTGATGAAGAGCAGCGGCTTGGATGCCAGGGGACAGGGCATTGAGATCACGGTGGACGCAGAGATGGCGGACGGGTCGTTCATCCAACAAATTCGATCACCAACTCATCCCATAGCCGTGAATATGGGCACTACTTCCATCGCACCAAAGAGCGAACCCAGCATGTCGAAAGCATCAGCGACATTGAGTCTAGGCACTGCGGAACTAGATACAGATTTCGTGTTGCAAGTCATATCCAAAGACATCGGACTCCCAAAAGCCGTGCTCGAAACGCACCCGAAGTTGCCAAACCAGCGCGCTCTGATGGTCACACTGGTCCCCAAATTCTCCCTCCCATCCGAGAAACCCGAAGTCGTTTTCATTTGTGATCGTAGTGGAAGCATGGCAGGAAGCAAAATCCCGCTTGTGAGATCTGCGCTCAAAGTCTTCTTGAAGTCGTTGCCCTTGGGCGTAAAGTTCAACATCTGCTCCTTTGGCTCTCACTATTCCTTCCTCTGGCCCAAGAGCCAATCTTACAGCCAGAGCAGCCTGGACGAAGCGATTCGCCACGTTGAGACTATTGAAGCAAATTTCGGAGGTACAGAGATGTTTCAACCTCTTGAGACGACTATCAAGCAACGATACAAGGATATACCGCTTGAGGTCATGTTGATGACCGATGGTGAGATCTGGGATGAAAAAGCTCTTTTTGATTATCTAAACAAAGAGGTCATCGAAAGCAAAGCACCTATTCGGGTCTTCACCTTAGGAATTGGGAACGGAGCATCTACTTCGCTCATCGAAGGGTTAGCTAGAGCAGGAAATGGATTCAGCCAGGCTGTAGGCGAGGGCGAGAAATTGGACAATAAGGTCGTTCGTATGCTAAAAGGAGCCCTATCTCCACACGTAAATGACTATACCTTGGAAGTGAAGTACGCGAATGGAAATAAAAATAGCGTTGTAGAAGAAGAGGAAAATTTCGAGTTCGTGGAGAGAGTTGCCGATAGTCTGAAGATTACAGACAAGGAAGAAAAGGCAGAACCAGTGGGTCTTCGGTCTAGAGCAATGAGGAGCTTCTTTGCTAACTATGATATCTATCAGGGAAAGAGGATCTCTCTATTCGATCCCTCTATTGATTTGGACAAAAAGGCGGATCCCCTTGCTGACGATGAGTCTGGCGAGGCGCGTTATGCTCACCTTCCCACCATCTCCACGCCAACGCTGCTCCAAGCGCCGCACAAGATTCCGCCTCTGTTCCCGTTCAACAGAACGACCGTCTTTCTTCTCATAAGTCCAGGATCTTGTCAAAAGACACCGAAGTCTGTCGTTCTGCGAGGCACAAGTGCGCATGGGCCGCTCGTACTCGAACTCCCCGTTCAAATCCTTGATACGCCTAGCGAGACAATCCACCAGCTTGCAGCTAAGAAAGCGATTCACGAGCTTGAAGAAGGCCGCGGCTGGATCACCGAAGCCAAGCACTCTGGCGAGCTCCTCAAGACGAAGTTTGAGAGCCGATTCGAAGATATGGTTGAGCGCGAAGCAGTGCGTCTAGGGCTGCAATTTAAAGTTGGTGGTAAATGGTGCTCGTTTGTTGCGATTGAAAAGGAGAAAATTAAAGAAAATGCTGAGACTATCGAGAGTGAATGGCTCGATGAACCAAGCACCGTGGAATATGTACAGCATACTGAACCCGAGCATCCTCCAGCTGCTCGTCCTCTGTTTGGTGGAGTAAGAATGATGGCAAGGTCTGGTGGCGGCAGAGGAGGAAGCTCATTATTTGGTGGAAGCAGTAGGGGCGGTACGAAAGGATTTAGAGAACGTTCGAAAGCTCCACCGCCTCAAGGTTCTCTGTTCAGTTCGCCTAAGGCCAACCTACCATCTCCGCCGACCGTATCACCTGGATTCCTTCCTGGAAATGACTTTAGCAGCACTAGAGCAACTCCGTTCAAAAAAGCAGCTTCACCCCCAGCAGGCTCGGCGTCTCTCTTTGGCGCCACATCTGCTTCCGGATACGTTGGATCGTCGCGTGTCTCAGCTCCACAACTCCAAGTCCAATTCACAGGGTTTGGCAAACCCAGTAGTGGCGGTCTATTTGGCGCTGGACCACAAGCCACACCCTCATTTTCCCACATTGATTCCTCGACTTCCTACCCACCACCGCCCGGAAGCAACCATCCCGTTGCAGATTCATCTTCGCTGTTTGGAAGTAGCAGAGTTGGTGACAGTGGAGCAACACCCTTTGGCCAAGTTTCTTCCGCGACCACTGAGGCTTCTCTTAGCACTTTCGGATCGCAAGCAGTAGCGCCACCGCTTGAAACACTCATATCTCTACAAACATTCGAAGGATACTGGAGGTGGCAGAATACATTGTTTGCAGCGGTGGGCGTGAGTGAAGCGCATGCAGAGAACATATTGAAGGAGCAAAGTCTGGATAAGAAGGTCGTGGCGACGGCTTTGGCGATTGCGTTCTTTGAGCGGAAGATGAACGGGGAGCGGGATACGTGGGAGTTGGTTGTTGAGAAGGCGAGGGGATGGTTAGAGAGTGCGTTAGGGGGAGAACAGAACGTCCAAACTGTTATTGAGATAATTGCAGCGATGCTCAGGTGAAAGTGGGACTTAGAGAGGCGGTGGGAGTGATGGGTGGTGGATGGACTAATGTCACATAATGAAAACGATTAGTGATTCCAATATTAAAAACGCCATCGATGGATTTTTCCTCAGACAAGCGCCAAAATTAAGAAAAACACATACCTCACTGATCAAATGTTGAGGGAGATCGGGATTTGGTCTGGCTCGCATGGGGGCCTGAAGTGGACAGGAGCACGGTCGACGATTTCATGTACACTTGAAGGTAATCTTCGCGCTTCATCAATAATAGTAATTAGTGTAGTTCAAACCAATAATAGCCATTATCATTGTGATGTTTGACACACTTCATGGCCCATGATCCACCGAGTTGTGGAAAACAGAGGCTAGTTGAGGGCCGAGAAATCTTCTTTCTGTATAGATAGGAGAAAGGGGTGCAGAGACACGGCACTGAGGCCAGTGGCCACTATTGAATGTGTGACTGGTCGAATTTCTGGTATCTATTCTATGAAATATTAAATCTCCCGCTTTCTTCCCTGATTTCCTTTCTTACCTGCACACAACCTCGAAAGGCAAATGGACTGTGGTGTGTGGTTTGGGGCCCATACGCATGCGTCGTGGGAGATGTAGGATAGCAAGAAGAAAGGCGTACTTGTACGATGCCAAATGGACTTAGACTCATCTTCCCAATCGAGCCGCACTTTGTATAACTGATTGTCATCTATGGAATTAAGAATGATGGCCAACGTAATTGATTTACACGCAGTGTATCTCAATGCGATCCGCAAATTGACGTGATCAACCCCTCCTCCACCGCCGTCTCTGATCCACAAGTTACCTCATTCGGGATGACTTCTCTCCACCATGTTCCTTCCACTTGCATCATGTGACCCTTGGCCGACATTTTGCCCGCAAGGACTACTATATAATCCTGTTGTCCCTCGATCGTAAGTCTCCCCTCTACCTTGCAACCAGCCTCTTCGGCCGATGAAGTACTCAACACGCAGAGATACATTAACACGTGTTTCTGTAGAGAAGCTGTAACCAAAAACATTTCTGGACGTTTGCGGACTACGCGCAAGGACAGGGGAAAGTAGAAAGGAGATGGGCCATGAGTTGCTTTCTGAGCCAATAATGGGTTCCAATATTAAGGGCTGGTGACGATCAGCATAGTTGCGATCGAGTTACAATCGATATCGTAATTTTCCGGTAAAGTGTTTAGCAAGAAATGCAAGACGTTGGTGCTATGCAATATACGCTAGTGCTGCAAGAAGCTGTTTATTTTGAATGGTTTATCTTACTCTATCTCACGGACAAATTTGGTCAACTGTGGTTGGGTGGATCTCCAGCCCTGGTCGGGAGATTGGAATGCATAGTAAATTGGTAAGAGTGCTGCGCAGAGGTTACCAAGATCTCAGGTTTTCGAATTCAAATGTTCGTGTTCGAGTTTGTCCAAAGTCGAGAGAATGGCGATATTCAGCCTCTCCTTGCTCGAAGCAGCCGTCGAGTCCTCCTGAATTCTGCTCAGCTGCAGACAGGCGGCCAGCAGCCGCACATGCATCATCAACCATAACCCGCAATTTCAAAGACCACCATCTCTCTTCTAGCGGTTGTCTCGGTATGAGATGCCTGAAGGGCGATAAGGGGTCAAGATACTCGACAATGACTCGAGAGTCATAGAGTACTGTGCCATCATCCACAATGAGTGTGGGTACTTTTAAGAGAGGATTGACAGAGCGCAGATCTTAATCTGTCCATGGATTGACACTGACTATCTCAATCGAAGACGAGAGATGGGGCTCTGACACTGCGATGCGGCACTTGCGAGCGAAAGGTGACGTTAGAGAGACAATAAGCTGTTAAGGAACGGTCATAATGAACTGGGTGATTTAAACTACCTAGGTATGAAGTACGTAGGCTGAACGAGCAGACCAGCAAAGAATGTTTGATGGTTTGATAGGCGAAAGTATTGTGTGAAGAATTGTGAATGATACTCGGCATTACTCATGCTGGTGTTTCTCGCGCTTGGTCTGCTTTGACATGGGCTTACGTGCAAGGAGGGTGAAGCGGTTGCATTAGGCTTTGCGTGTGGGGAAGTACCTTGGTACTAGCCGGTCCTTACATAATCAGGCATATCTTAGCGTAACTTGAGAAAACCCTTTGGATCTTGCAGTCATTCTGTTGTGATCGTTAAATCTTGGTGAATTTCGATGACTCTCCACAAAAATGCTACCTCCTAATCTCTAGAATCGCTGTCCCTCAGCTTATTTGCTGAACTGCCTCACCACTTATTCCGGCCTCCCTTTGTCCCAACCTATTGCTCCTTCTCGGCCAAAGCACGCCATATCAACTTTGCTACGCTTAACGCGCGATTGATCCCGCCCGCAACCAACACATCCAACTCTCCATACGAAATCGCCGACCACAATGGTTCGAAATATTGTTGTGCTTGGGGGGAGTTCCCACCCTCAACTTACCGAAACCATCTGTAATCACCTTGGAATACCTCCTGCGAAAATTCTGCTGGGGAAGTTTGCGGTTGGCGAAACCAGAGTCGAGATAATAGAATCTGTTCGAGGCAAAGATGTTTTCATAATCCAGTCTGGAGGGGGAAAGGTCAATGACCACCTCATGGAGCTGTTGATCACAATCTCAGCCTGTCGCACTGCTTCCGCAAAACGCATCACTGCCGTCCTGCCTCTTTTCCCCTACTCTCGCCAAAGTGATCTACCATACAACAAGACTGGAGCTCCCTTGGCAAAGGTACCAAGCCAGGTCAGCCGTTCGGACAATTACACCTTTGATAGCAGGCCCCAGACACCGTATCCGGGGCAGCAAGAGAGTTTGGGGTTAAATGCGGGCGCTGATACTCTACACCACCAGCTCGGACGGCTGAAAACCGATGACCGACGCAATGGGACTACGGTTTCAAGCAGTCCTGCGAGATCGGGTTATGTGTCTGATGGCACGCACCCCCGGCGCAGTGATACCCTCGACTCCACAAAATCAGATAGATCGGAATATTTTGCAGGCTCCGAACGATCTGCTTCTGCTTCAGTCAATGGAATGAACGGCAATGTCCCTCAGACAAAACAAACTACTAAACCCCCACAATTCCAGCCCCAGCCTGGATACAAGCAGTGGGTTGCACAGGCAGGTACTCTCATTGCGGACCTTCTGACTTGCGCGGGAGCGGATCATGTTATTACAATGGACCTTCATGACCCGCAATACCAAGGCTTCTTCGATATTCCTGTGGACAACTTGTATGGCCGCCATCTGCTGCGAAAGTATATTCAATACAGCATACCCAACCACCAACAAGCCGTAATAGTGAGTCCGGATGCTGGAGGAGCGAAGAGAGCGACAGCTATTGCAGATGCTCTCGGAATGCCTTTCGCGCTGATTCACAAGGTTTGTGCATGATTCTTTGAGTGACACCCGGTAACAACTGACCAAGAAATGAAAGGAACGTCGTCCCACTCAGATCAGCGATCGCCAAAATGCGACTATGATGCTGGTTGGTAACGTGGCTGATCGAACTGCTATTCTGATCGATGATCTGGCCGACACCTCTAACACCATCACGAGAGCTGCGAAGCTCTTGAAAAAGGAGGGAGCGACAACAGTATATGCTCTTGTAACTCACGGCATTCTAAGCGGAGATGCCATTGACAGGATCAATGCAAGCGCGTTGGACAAGGTCGTAGTCACCAACAGCGTGGATCAAACAGATCATCTGAAGCGATGCTCGAAACTCGAGGTTCTCGAGGTCGGGAATGTTTTTGCAGAGGTTAGTTGATTTTTGGTTGTGCGAGTACCTCCTAACGTGGACTAGGCCATTCGACGAGTGCATCACGGGGAGAGCATTAGCGTGCTATTCGACTACAACTAGATCTGCCTTGCGTTGACTGTTGGATAGAACTTGCTTTCTTTGACGTTCTCATGTTCATATAGAAGCAAAAAAAGTGTTTCGGCTTGGTTTCAGCTGAGCGCTGTCTTTGTTAAGCGGTAAGTGCTCGTAAAGGACTCGGCCCTTTGTAATGGGTCAAAGAACTCGTCAGTCCCGCATTCGGCAACGTTTAAAGAACCATCACAAAGAGCGAATCGTACTGCATGCACGACTCAGATCAACCGTGGTCTAGTTCCATCTCTGTGAAGACACGCGTAACGTGTATGACGTAGTAGACCAGATATGTGCCTGCATAATGCACATTCACTTTGCTGGCCATAGCCGGATCTTATAGAACAAAGGGCTTGGAAAGCATTGTTGTAGTCGTAAATAATGAACAATAAAGAACTTCTATCATAATAGGTAGATCTCTTTGTGTGACTACGCAGCTAAGGGTTGTCTTATGGATCGCGTGATGATCGGATCGGCTAATAGTTTCGCCGACGCGCCTTAAGTTTATTTCGTTGACCTTCGCAACGTCTGAACAACAACAATTTCACTTGCTCACTACAACCTCGATTTACTACAAGCACCGATCACTCAATCTGCCCAAATCACAAGTGAAATAGACTCAGGAATCCCAGCAAAGGTAAATAAATACACCAGTCTATGTTTCCCTCCAGCATCTCACCTCACTCCAACACGGTTGCCCAATTCCACATTTGCTCCGAAGAAAGCTTACCAAATACTTTCCAGACATCAAAATGCCTCCAAAGAGGCGTTCAGCGTCCAAACCACCTCCTGAGTCAGCCCCTCCACCACCTACGCCCGCGAAACCCAAAACTCCCGCAAGGCCGCGGGTCACTTCTCACGATCCTTCGACATCGCTTCAGACTATGGAACCGAGCCGCACAAAGCCTCTTGAAGCGAGAGCTACCGGTACACGGCGGGGCCTTCGGTCTCGTGCCCACGACGGCTCGCCAC